>RJWK010023359.1:0-29151 GCA_004363435.1 Platanista minor
GGCTCACGGGCCCAGCCGCTCCGCGGCATGTGGGATCTTCCCGGACCGGGGCACGAACCCGCGTCCCCTGCATCGGCAGGCGGACTCTCAACCACTGCGCCACCAGGGAAGCCCGGGAGAGAAACTTCTGGAAGGTGTGGGAACTGGGTCTTGAAGAAGAAGGCGCCCAAGGTGAATTCTGGGAAGAGGAGTGGAGTGGACGTGGGAGAGCTTGGGTCATTGAGGGCACAGGAGACACCCTCACAGGTAGGGCGAGGGCCCAGGACGCGGTGTTCCCAGCACAGAGACGACTGCTGTCTGGATGGAGGAGAGTGCCTGGCCCCAGGCTAGCAACTGCCGGGGCCCTCTGTGCACTCACACCAGCCTGCACTGGGCCAGGCCGTCAAAGGCCCTGCACCCTTGGCGGGGTGTGGGTGTGAGTGGTGTAGGGGACCCCACTCGCAGCCAGTGAGCCGGGGGCCTTGCTGGGGGTCAGGTAGTGAGCTTTGGGCTCCTGGGCACGAGACAGGTGAGAGGGAGCTTGCAGCGGGCTCCTCCTTCTGGGCCCAAGCTGAGGCCATGGAGGTCACACTCAGTTACAGAGACTGCCCCAGCTGCTGAGAGCTGGGGACGGGGAGCTTGGGAAGCCACCTATGCTCTGACCTTTGCACAGAGAAGGGACCCATCTCAGGTGTCAGAGCTGACACCTGAGGCCAATTACTCTTTGTGACAGTGTCCCTATGCCTGCTCTGATCCCTGTTTCAGCATACACGCTCCTCCTCTGGTTGGCGGGTGTCCCAGGAAGAATGCCATTGACTGAGGTTCTCGCATGCAGACCGCCTGAGTGTCGATCACTCACTGACCTGGTGGCTGGGGGCCTCGGGCCGGTCACCTCACCTTCCTGCACTGCCTTCCCTCCCCTGTGAGATGGGCTTTTGCCATGCCCACCGGTGCCCCTTTGCTTCGGGTTGGAGCCCCTCCCCCCATAGGCGGGTGCCCCGGCATGCGCCCCTTCACCCCCAAAGGCTGGTCTCCAGGTGCACACTGAGAGGAGACCTGGGGAAGGAGAGTGTGCCTCTCTGGGGATGGGCAGGGCCACCAGGAACAAACACACTTGAGGTCCCTTACGTCATCAGGGGGTCATTGCAAGGACCGAGGAAAGGATTCAGATGGGAGTCTTGACTTCAGGCTGTAGGTGCTGGAAAGGTCGTCTGGGATAGAATGGAGCTCTCTTGAGTCCATCATCTTTTGCCCCCTTGAAAATGGGCATCCATTTTTTTTTTTTTTTTTACATCTTTATTGGAGTATAATTGCTTTACAATGGTGTTAGTTTCTGCTTTATAACAAAGTGAATCAATTATACATATACATATGTTCCCATATCTCCTCCCTCTTGGGCATCCATTTGTTTTGATTGGAGAGCTCCATCTTTATGGAGATTCACCTGGTCTGCATTTTTCTGTCTTCTTGCCCAGCTGTTCTTCCTTCTTGCCTCTGGCCCTTGGCTTCTGCCGCTTTTCAGCCTCTGCTCCCACCACCAACTGCTTCTGTCTCCGTCCCAACTCACACCGCAGAGGCCAGACCCTCTGCAGCCTTCAGCATTGTCAATGTCATGCAAGGCAAAGAGAGGTGGAGGGACCGTTCCACATTAAAGGAGACTAAAGGGATGTGACAACTAAGTGGAATATGTGACCCCGGCCAGGGGAAGACAGTGCTACAAGGAACAGTGGTGACAAACTGGCATATGTATGGAGAGGAGAGAAAAACACTGTGTCGGGGTTAAATTCCCTCATTTGTGAACTGTGCTGTGGTTATGTAAGACAAGGACCTTTGTTCTTAGTGAAAACACACTGAATTATTAAGGGGTAAAGGGGCATGATTTATGCAACCTATTCTCCAATGGTTCCGAAAAAAATTTGTTTTTAAAAGAGGCCCACAATGATTGACTTCTTGCCAAATTCCAAAGAGATAGTTAAGGGGGCAAGAGAATGAGTGAGAGTGTGAGAGAGCAGGAATGGTCACCACCAGTCTGGGGGTCTCTGTGTGGGGTGCCCAGGCCACCCCATAGGCTGTGGGCCAGTGCACAGAGGAGGAACTTTGGTTCTAGAAACCACCCATGGCCCAGTCAGCTGGTGGGCAGGACAATGGGGTCACATGGCCCAGCGCACAGCTCCTATGGTGACCTTTTCTTGTTTCTGGGTTGCCTGGCATCTTGAGAACCCTCTTGCTCTTTGGGGGACTTTCCAGCTTGTTGAGTGGTCTCTGTTTAAGGAACCTCCCCTCCAGCTGCAGAAGGGGCAAGGGTGGCAGGCAGCACTGAGCATCGGCCGTTCTCCCCTGCTGGAGGATTCCTGGTGGTGCACGTTTCCATGGATCCCAGAGGGGTCATTCTGCTGCCTCAGTGATGGGCACTGCCTGCCTGTCTCCCATCGTCTGGTGAGCTGGTGCTGGCTCTGTGGGCGAGGACCTTACTCTCAGCTTTGCCATATTCCTAGCTGTGAGTGGAGGCGCCATGATCTCGTCACCTTTCATGGGGACAAAACCCACTTCCCTAGGTTGTTGACTACCAAAGGAGCAATGTCGGAGAGTCCACCGATAAGCAAAGTGCCTTACGCCTAGTATAGTGCAGGGAGAGTGTTAGGATTGTCATTGTTATCAAGAGAAGAGACAGGATAGGAGCCCCCATGATGTACCATAAGTGACAATGATAGGGAAGGGGTGGGGTGGGTGTTCAAGGGGGTGTGAGTTCTGTTGTCTTCCTCCTCCGGGGCGACCTGCATTGTACCGAGAGCCCAGGAGGGCAAGGCTTGAGGGAATGATGGGCTGATGCAGGGTCTCAGAAGGGGCCCGTTACTGCTCACCCAGAACTCCAGCTGCTCAAGCAGCCATATTTTGTGTCCTGAGGCCCATCCCCTGGTCACAGCTGGTTGTTCTTAGGGACACATGGAAAAATGAGTGGGACCAGTGGGATCCTCTCATCCAAGAATCTAAGCTCAGATGCACAGAGGGGGGTTGCTGCAGCACTGGAGGTGGAAGGCCAGCCAGGGTATGTAGATTGAACGTAGTCCCATGGGAGCATCTCTTGAGTGAGCGAGGTCAGCCAGCAGGGAGAGGAGGGAGGAGGCGGGGCAGAGAAAATCATCACACAGGTATCCAGTGGTTATTATGGGCCAGGCACTGTTCTAGGCTCTTTCCATGTTTTTTCTCAATCATCATGACAGTCCACAAAGCAGGCACTATTCCAGGATTATTCTTACTTTACAGATGAGGAGACAGGCACAGAGAGGGTAGGTGACTTGCTCAAGGGCACAGGGCCAGCCAGTGGTACAGTGACTTTCGAGCTCAGTCTGGTTACTGACTCCATCACCAAAGACGGATGCATGGCTGCTTCGGCCCCATATCTGTTCACCACAGTCCCTGCCCTAGGGCTCCAGGGAACCCCCCTTGTCTCTTTCCTGGCGCTACCTTCAGTGGGTCTCTGCTTTTCGCAACTGAGAGAGCTTGATGAAAATTCGAAGGAGTTTCTGGCATGGGATACTTTCCCAGTAGGACCTCCCTAGCTTCCAGGATCCAAGTCTGCACCACGTGGGGTGGTCCCACAGGTCCCTTATGTGTGAGGCTCGCTGACTGTGTGGGTTGTCATCAAGAGCTGGCAGCACGGGATGGGGGATGTTTGTTTAGCTGGATGCTTCCCTAAAACCAAGCCAAGAAATATTTGCACAGTGACATCTGAGCGCTCGGTCGTGTGTGTGTGTGTGTGTGTGTGTGTGTGTGTGAATGCAACAGTGAGTACTTTGGTAGGAGTCTGGGGGTGGTGGCTGAAATTCCATTCATACCTGTGCCTGCAGATAAACACTATTAATACTGCAGGGCTGTGGGCTGGAGGTCCATGGGGGTGACAGTGCAACCGAGTCTCAGCCCCAAACTCCAGCCCTTGTTTTGGTACAATGGGTTGGACACGGCGCTGGCCCCCTCCCTCCCTCTCCAGGGAGGGCTTGAGTGTGTATGAGGGGTCTGCAGATGGGGAGCTGGAGGTCAGGAAGCGCCTGGGTCTCCACCACTGCCTGACTTTCCAACATCTGACCACCCTGAGTTCAGCTCAGCAAAGCCCTCCTCAGGGACAGGAAGGCCGCCCCTCCCTCCCTCCAGATTCCCTGTCTCATCCTTGTAGGATGAGCTTTTCTAGGCCTTTCTCCCAGGCTGGCAGACAAGTGACACCATCTATAGTCTAAAGCAGCCTTTAATTCTCACCCCAGGGGGGCCGTGAGCTGGCAGGTGAGGGTGTGTGACAAGTAATCTGATACTGATTGTTAAACCAAGTAATCTAATTGTTAAACCACTAAAGACTGAACGTGTTTTCTAAAAAGTACCCCAGGGAAATCAAAGCTGACCACCCAGGAGCTCCAAGAAGGGCCCTCCCTCAGTAACAGGAAAACCGTAACCCGGTAATAGGGCTGAGGATCAGGGTGGAGGTGGCCGGGGTGCTGAGCGGGCAGCTCTGTCTAAGCCAGGCCCCGAATTCGAGGGGAAGCCTTAAGGGCAGCTGTCTTCAGACTGTGTGGGTGCAGCCTTGGGGGTACATCAGATAATCTCTTGGGGTGAACGAAGAAAACAGGGCTTCTGTGTAAACTGATGTCATCCTTTGATACACATTTTATAACATATATAGTGTATTTGTATGTGGCATAACTTCTATTAGGAGAATATCGGTATGGACTTCTCAGAGCAGGTGGCTGATCTGGATGTGGCCTGCATTCTCACCACACACCCCTCCCCTGGTGCTTTCCCCCAGGTGCTGAAGATGCTCCATTGGCAGTGCCTTTGGGGCAGTCTCTCCTGTTCAGGTGGCACGTCTGGCCCCGGCTTCTCCTAGCCAGGCTCTGGAGGCAGCAGGGGTCTCCGGCCCCGTCTGGACCCCTCTGCTGCCTCCCACCCCGCTCCAGGCTTTGGCCACGCCTCCGCACGGCTTCAGCACCCTCCCCAAGCCCTCATCACAATCTCCTCGGTGGGCCCCTCCCTCCCACTGCCCTCCCCACCTGTGCATCCCCGGCCCGGCCTTCATGACCTCTCAGGCCTGTGCCTCTTCTCCAGGGCTCCCTCAAGGCCTGTCCCATGGGTACCTGGTAGATATATGAACACACTGCTTCACACAAGCCTGCTTTCCCTTCATGGGCCTCTTTATTCAAGACCTTTTTTGTGAATTGTCAAGCAACTTGCCTGGCCCCGCTGAGGCTTCCTATAAAATGCATCTGTTGCCTTTGCCTTTCCTATTACCAAGGACTCGCTACCAACATCTTCGGGCGCGTCCCAGTGTAGACCAACAGCATTTGCTTTGCTTGTTTATTTTTTTTCTAACAGAATTCCAGAATAAAAATAGATCTTATATATATGTTTATACACATACATACACATATAGAGATCCTTCAACCAGGCGGGATGAAGGATCCGGTGTCCTTACAGTGCCCCTTGGCCTGGCATGGGAAGGCTAGAGGCACAGGCTCTCCCTGGTAGCACCTGGGGGTGTGCAGTGCTGAGCCAGGGCTGGGAGGAGGGTGGGTCTCCAACAGCCTCTTGCCTCGCCTCCGAGGAACAGACCACGGGCTCTGACGAGCCAGGGCAGCCCTCACCTGACCTTTCCACACACCTTCAAGTGAGAGGTGTACCACACGGGGCTTTAAAACTGAAACCCAAAGCGCAGATAAGAAAGGAGTCCCTGATAGGCCCGTGGGGGCTGCCTTCCTGGGGAGAGTTCCAAGAGCATCACGATGCAGCAGGGCTAGGGGAGCCAGCAGGGAAGACACCCACCCACCAGCACCCCCAGGACCCCAGTAGAGACGAGTGTCACGTACACAGAGGCCTGCACAACCAGGGAGGGGCTAGGCTCCGGCCCTTCCTTGGGTCTCTAATTACAGTCCCTGTTTGGCCCCAGGCAGGGGGAACCAAATGGCCAGGGTGGGGCTTGGGTCACCCAAGAGAGCCTGAGGTGAAAATGGGCTGTGGATGGTGAGCAGTGTTAAGGGCAGTCCTAGAGACTGCCAATCTCCACATTATAACCCCTAGAGGGATCTACACTGTACCCACTGTCCAGAAAGGTAAGGCTTGAAGGAATGAGGTGTTGATGCAAGGAAGGGCTGGGTCCAGTGGCCATGTTTGTATCCTAGGGGCTACAGCCCAGGGCCTGAGGAGGTGGCTGAGGCCTGTTTCTAGAGAGGTGGAGGTGGGCAGAAATGGAAGTTTAGTTAGGGCCAGAACTCAGTGCCCCTGGCCAGACACCAGAGGCCCCAAAGGCACTTGGCAACAGAGGGGAAGATTATAGGCGGGCCCAAGCAAAGAGGGGCCAGGCAGGCACTGTCCACTAAAACCTGGGAGAGGACCCAGAGGTCCATCCTCTTCCCGCTTGCCAGGAGATTCTTCAAGCCATGACTGCCCTGGGCACGACCTGAGAGTGGGGTGTGAGGCCAGGGCCATGGGGCTCCCCCAGGCACCGAGGCCTGTTGAGGGCAGGGGGTGAAGTACAGCTGTGAGGCTCCCCCACTAGCGCTCTTGGGGAACAAGTCCAGTCACCATGACTCTAAGTCACTTAGGGTTCAAGCAGACTGCCTCCCGAGGGGCTGAGGAAGGAACCCAGGAGAACCCTCTGGGCCCAGCCAAAGGGCAGCTCGTCTTTGGCTTGGGGAGCAGAGAGCTGAGGTTCGAGACTAAAGCTTGTGCAAAGCCAGGAAATCCAGGGTCAGAGATATTGAAGGAGGGTGGCAGGTTCAGTCCAGGGGCTTTTAGACGGGTCGGGGGAGGTACCCAAGCCTCACGGACCCTTACTGCACATTTAGATGATGCACAGATACACTGGGGAGCGTCCCCCGTGTTGATGTGGCCTCCCAGCTACTTCCTTGCTCATAAACTCCACGAAGTCTGAGTCCCAAGGAACAAGGGATTTGTTTTTGATGCAGACCTGATCCACCCTGCTCCAGATGAGCAGCTCCCAGTCCCAAGCTGGCCCTGGAGGGAAAGCAGGGGTGGGGTGGGGGGGAGGCGAGGAGAACTAGGGCTGCAGCCTGCAGACAAGTTCTCTAGAGATATATCTCCCTGAGGCCCTGTACCTCCCCTGACCCACGCTCTCTGCTGCCCGCCTGCCCGCTGGGCAGCTCCCTCCCTCCCAGAAGCTGAGAGGCTTGTGTCAGAGCTCTCTGGGGATGATGGAGAAGGGCAGCACTGGGCTGCTGGCCTCCAGTTCAAGGGCGGTGAGAAAGCAGTCGACGGCGGCCTCGCTCTGGCCCTGGGCCTGCAGCACCTCGCCCAGACCCTGCCATGCCTCGTGGCAGGTGCTCTGCCTCTCCACGGCGTCCCGTAGCACCTTCTGGGCTAGGCTCTTATGGCCCAGCTGACTCAGCATCACACCCTGGGGAGCAAGCACAGGGCGGGGTGAGCGAGGCTGTCCCGGGGCAGGGGCATCCTGGCCATTGGGGTAAGGAGTGGAAGCAGCGCGGCCTCGAGCCAGAGAGGGCCCTGCATCTCAGGCTCGGGTACTGTCAAGTGACCGTGCCCTTGACCCATGCAAACCCTCCCTGTGTCCGTCCCAGCCTTGCCTCCAGCCCGGCCTCCCGGGTCACCCACTGTGGCATCTCTGACCCTCCTTTGCCCCAGGGAATAGGCTCTAAGGTCAGCAGACCTGGCTTCGGGTCTCCCCATTACAGCTGAGGGAATCCCGGGCAAGTCACCCCTCTCTGGCCCTCAGTTTCCTCATCTGTAAATGGGAAAGACCACTGTGCCCACCTCTAGGGTGGTTGTGATGTTTACACGACAGTATAGGCAAAGCACTTGAACCGTGCCTGACGTGCGTGAGCTCTCAGTCAACGGATCTGTTACCCCAAGGCCCCGTGCTGCACTGCCCTTCTCCCCAGGGATCTGTGAGACCAAGGAGTGTGCGCTACAGGCCTGTGGGGGACCTCAAGCCTGTGGGTGAATGGACAGCTCCTGTGCCCACCTCAGTAGCCTGTCTTCCTGGGACCTAAAGCCCATCCCAGCCTGGCCAGGCAGGTGAGGGTCGCAGGAGGAGAGTCAGATGGCCGGGGAACCAGGGACAGATGCTGGGTGAAAGGAGGGACTCTGGGAGGGGGATCAGGGCTGCCCGGGAAGCTTGGCCCTGTTGTTTGGAGAGAGAGAGGAAGTGAAAGGAACTGTCACAGAGTTGGGAAGTGAAACTGGCACCTTGTCCCCCTCTGCGTCCACCCACACTGGGGAGGTGGGGTGGACAGGGTGCTGAGCAGGGGGAAGGGCCAGGGTCCTCTTTCGACCTCCAGTCCCAGCAAGACTGCTTTGTACCATGCCACCAATCTGTGTCCCAGCCCTCAAAGGTGCCATAGGATAGCAGCACGGGGGGCCATCCTCTCATTCAGACATGAGGTAAAGCCCAAACCACAGCGACTTCCTAGACAGGGAATGGGGGTGGGGAGCTGCCTTCTGTGTGCCTGGAGCCCCCTCTCGGGTGCCCGCCCACTGACGGCCATGTACATTTTTAGCTGGAACACGTTCCTCCTCGCCGCACTCCCCAGAGTTAGGCCCTCCGTTGCTATGGAGACCCACTGGGGAAGATGCACGTGGCTGATTTCATAAAGTCTTCCGAGGGCTTGGAATACGACCAATTAGGCGAGTGAAAGATGGTGCTCAGGAAGCCCTAGGAAAAGCCTCCCTCTCTGAAGGCACTGGCTGGCAGTCTGGTGGCCAGGGGGAGGGAAAGGAAGGGGAGCTCCTCAATCGAGGGCGAAGCTGTCCCCAGGGGACCACAGGGATCGGCGGAGGACAGGGGAACCCGGGGCAGGGTAGAGCCTCAGGCAGGGCTCCTGGATCTGGCCAGATGGGTGCAGTGCTGACTCAGGGCTGTCCAGGAGTAGTGGGCAGTGTCTAGTCTGGCCAGCAGGGCTCCAGGCCAAGCTGCTCTGTCCACATGGCCTGGAAGCTGGACCCTGAGCAGCTCCCGATGGAACAGGGCCCACAAGGAGGAGGGCAGGAAGGCGAGACAGCAGGCCGCCAGACCCCAAAATTAAGCACCAAAAATGGAAGGTTTGAGCCCTGTTGAGTGCTGCCCATGGGGGAGCAACAGAGGGACAGATGGGGAAGGCCAGTGGGGCCACCCAGGGTGGGGGCAGGGCCGCGGTGGCTTTTACACACCAAGTTTTCTATATTGAGCTTCCATGTGATTTTTGTTTGAAAAGAGGGCTTTATAGATAAAAACAAGTTTGAAAATCCCTGATCTCAAGAAGTGTGTAGGTGTTTGGGAAGGGGCCAGATGTGTCTGCAGGCTGAACAGGGTGTGTGTGTGTGTGTGTGTGTGTAGGGGCCAGATGTGTCTGCAGGCTGAACAGGGTGTGTGTGTGGGGGGGGGCGGGGGGGGTTTACTCGTGGTTTAGGAGGTTTGTGGCAGGCTCCTTTGTATGTTCTACGTAGAGGGAAAAAGCCCAGAGCTGCACAGCCGGAAGACCTGGCGGGGTTGGAATCCCAGCTGTGCCGCTGACAAGTGCCATGACCATGGGGGAAGTGGCCCATTTTCTCTGAGCTGCTGTTCCCTCATCTGTAAACCAGGGGACAGAACAGTCCTACCTACCTTGTAGGCTATTGTGAGGATTCTGCAAGGATGAATTTGAAATTATACAGCAGGGTGCATGGTGGGCTGACAGCAAATGGAAATGTCCCCAGGATGAACAGAGGGTCCTGGGTGGAGGGGCAGGGAGGGCACAGAAGAGCGGATTTCTCTGGAGGGCAAAGCTCCCTGTGAGGGAAGACTGTGTGGGCTAGCGTGGGGTTGGGTCACATCCCCCCCACCCTGGGGTGCTGACCTGAGAGCCTGAAAGGAGACACTGGGGTCAGGCTGGGGTCTGGAGGCCCAGGGCCTGTAACAGGATCTGCTGCCACCTGCCTGAGACACCAGCCCGTTTGGGTTCATGTTTGGTAGCAACTCGGAGCTGTTTGCTGCCTGACAACTGGGCGGGGCCCTGCCCCAGGAGGATGTGAGGTCTTACCTGCTCTCCCCCAGCCCCGTGGCACTGAGCCGAGGGCCCGCCGTCAGTCACCCCACCCCCAGCTGCCCCGAGAACAGGTCTCCAGGGAGATGGTGGGAATACAGAACTGGTGTCTCAATTCCATCCAAATATCCCGGCTGACTCCTTCCCTCCCTGTGCCGAGAGAGGAGACCAGACCTGCTAAGCGACTCTCAGCTTCTGACACTGGACCTGGGAGATGCCATCGCCGTGCTGTCCACACAGGGATTAGAAAGAAGTGCGAGTCACTGATGATGGTGGTGGAGCATATGGCGCCTATAACCGGAGCTCAGGGAGGGGCAGGGCTATGGGGGAAGTCCCCAGAAATTCCCGAGGCATCCATTCCCTCTTCCTTCCCTCCCCCTTCCTGGATCTCAGGAAGGAGGGAGCATCTGGCCTCATCTCATCCACCGGGGACCCTGCTCCTCTAGGAAGTCTGTCTTTCTTGCCTAAGGGCAGCACCTGCTGCCACACCACCGCCTGGAGGGTATGCTCCTCACTGTAGCTCTCCAATGCCGTCCCTGACCCCACCCCCTTAGGCTGAGTGAGACAGGGTCCCCAGCTCCTGCCTGCTCCGTGATTTCCCACAGGACAGCAGCTCAAAAGAGTTTGGGGGCATGGTGGTGGTCCCGGATGCAGAGCCAGACACACCAGAGGCCTTTATGCATACTTAGGGACCTGCTTAGGGCCACAAAGGCAGGCAGCCTGAGGGCCCGCCTCCCGGGCTAGGGTCTGGTCTCCAGTTTGTATGGAGACTCCGAAGGGACTCTCCCTGTTAGGAACCCAGGTTCTCTGGGGAAGTACAGGTTGGGGTCAGGAGCCGCACCCTGGGATGGGGGTGAAGGGGAGCAGGGGTCCTGCCTGCCTTTTGGAGAATTACCACTGCACACCATCTCCACCGGTTGATTCAGTGCCTGACGCTGTCCCCCAGAGGGGAGGAGCGGCAGGAAGGTCCCGGCTGTGTGAGCGTTTTTCTTCTTTGCGGGGAGGGCGGCCCTGGGAAGCAGCCCCGTGTGCTAGGCCAGCTGCAGGCCAGGCTGAGGGCTCCCTCCCCACCCCTACCCTCAAGTATTTATAGAAGTTATTTTGGGAATTTTCGTTCTGAGCTCAAGGCACATTCCTGGGATTCTATAACAGCCTTTCCAGCTGGGAAGCCGGGAATCAGCTGGAGGCTGCTGGAGCCTCCCGGTCCCTGGAGCCCCCTGCTTGGGGACCGTGGGGCTGCAGGAAGGAGCCCACAGCGGGACAACCTCTGAGGCTGCTCCAAGGCTCCCTCCCCTCACCCACCCCAGGGGCAGGGAGGGGAGGGGAGGGGGGCTGGCACGCCCTTCAGGGAGGTCCACGTTCCAGGCGAGCTCACAGCTCTCTCCCGTGCACTCCCGGATCCTCCCAGGTGTGTCAGCCCCTACCTGTCCAACCACCGTGGGAATGAGGACTCCCGGCTGAGAACCTAGCCCACACATCACCACATCCCTCCTGGAGCTGGGGCAGCTCCAGGCCCACAGGCTGGTCCTGCCTCCTTGTTGGGGGGAAGGGTATGACTCCTTCTAGACCCACCCGAAGCCTGGCTGCTGAGCTCCCACCCAGAGCTCCCCTTGGCTCTCTCTCTCTCACAGGAAGAGGCCTCGGCTCAGAGAGCCCCCAGACTCACTCAGAGCCCAGCCTAGCTAGGGGGCTTCTGGGGCAGCAGAGGTGGCTGTGCTCTTCACATGCCAGAACTCACGGCTGTCCCTTCCTCCTCCTGGGGCCTCCACAGGTGAGATGTCGTGAACACCAGCGGGCCCCTCGGCTGGGGGTGGTGTCTGTCTTCAGAGGGCCACAGTCAGGCTCAAGGACAAGCACCAGCTTGGTCAGAGGGCGGGCACAGCCTGCGGGGGAGGGGGTCTTGCCAGTCCCACTTCTAGGCAGGGGGCTGGGCCTTTTCGGGTTGGTTTCAGGCTCTGGGCTGGCTGGGGGCTCTGCCCACCCTGGAGCACGGCCAGGCCCACAGGGCCAGGTCAGGAGGCTGCAGCGAGGCCTCTGGACTTCGGATTCTAGAAGTGAACACCCTGTGATGGGCAGCGAGAGGGGGACCCCATGGCAGATGCTCCTCTCTAAGCAGGAGCCAGAGCCGAAGGGGGTGGTGATGGCTTATTTGTGGGGTGTGCTGGCCTTTTGCACAAGGGGAAAGGCCTGAACCCTGCTACACCCTCCAGACATGTCTTTCCGATCACTGATTCTGGGGTTAAATTAAGCCAACAGTGCTTAACCATGGCTCTGAGCTGAGTCTGCGACACGAAAGCTTCCTGTCCACTTCCTAATCAGGGTTGGTGTGGACTTCAGGAGTCCACACACCGGCCTAAGGTTTGCCTAAAGTCCTGGGTCAGAGGCAGGGGGACCCGCCTCCACGAGCCTGGGGCGTGGGCTCAGGGGGAGCGCTGAGGCTGTGCCAGCATAGGCATGAGGTGGGCTGGAGGCAGCTGCCGGACACAGGAGGCCCAGGCTGAGGGGACACGCCCTGGCACCTCCCACCCCTCCTCCCTTCTCCACTGCCCCATCAGGGAATGCAGACCACAGGCAGCGCTGCGGAGGGACCAGGAAGAAAGCTCACAATAAAACCACTGCACTAGGCAAGTCACATGGCCAAGAAGACATTCCTATTGAGTTTTCCTGCCACACAGAAGCAACATTCCTGCCCCATTGGAGCTGGGGAGACTCCGCTGACGAGGGGCTGTGTGTGTGTGCAAGAACTCAGCTTCTACACACACACACACACACACGCACGCACACACGCACGCACGCACGCACGCGCAAGACTTCCAGGTCCTCCCATTGCCTCAGGCTGCCTGGACCCTCTCAGCCCTCTGCCACGGCTCAGGAAGCCAACAAGGAAGAAGAAGCCTAGAGCAGGCGGGCTGTCCTGCATGCAGAGGCATGGGGCCCTGGAACCAGAGACCTTGCTGTTCTATGTACTGCCCGCCTCGTCCAGCGTCAGGGAACCTCCAGAAGGCCGGGTGCTGAGTTTCACTTCTCAGCTGCTCAGGACACCTTTGCTTCAAGTCAGGAAGCAGCGGCTGAACCAGCCTAACAAGACTATGGGCCCGAGCATAGGGCCTCCCCAAGCCTGGCCTTCCCTGCTTTGCCTCTCCAGCAGCCTCAGGGCCCAGCATGCCCCTTTAGCTGCACAGTCTCACCTGACATATGCGATGGCAAGAGGGGGGTCTCAAATCCCCCTCGTCCCTCAATGCAGACTCTAGCTCACTGGGCCAGGGTCAGTGTGGCCTCGCACTGTGCACAGTCTTGTCCTATCCGCAGGGCAGCTGGGGCGGATGTCCCAGACCTCTGTGCCTTGGTCAGAGTCGCTTGGTGGACTCAGAGGACAGAGAGGCTTGGCTACAATGAGTGTCTGGGGCTCGGCTCTGGGCATCATCCCCTTCCCTCTGCAAACCAAGAGCATCTGAACCTGGCCTGGGAGCCACACTTTGAAATGAAAAAAAAAAAAGGTAAAAGTAAAAGCTTTTGCACAGCAAAGGAAACCATGAGCAAAATGAAAAGACAACTCACAGAATGGGAGAAAACATTTGCAAGTGATGTGACCGACAGGGATTAATCTCCAAAATATACAAATAGCTCATGCAGCTCAATAGCAAAAAAACCCACCCAATCAAGAAATGGGCAAAAGATCTAAAAAGACATTTCTCCAAAGAAGGCATACAGATGGCCAAAAAGCACATGAAAAGATGTTCAACATTGCTGATTATCAGAGAAATGCCAATCAAAACTACAATGAAGTATCCCCTCACACTGGTCAGAATGGCCATCATCAAAAAATCTACAAACAATAAATGCTGGAGAGGGTGTGGAGAAAAGGGAACCCTCCTGCACTGTTGGTGGGAATGTAAATTGGCGCAGCCACTGTGGAGAACAATATGGAGATTCCTTAAAAAACTAAAAATAGAAACTACCATATGATCCAGCAATCCCACCCCTGGGCATATATCTAGAGAAAACCATAACTTGAAAACATACATGCACCCCAATGTTCACTGCAGCACTATTTACAACAGCCAAGACATGTAAGCAACCTAAATGTCCATCAACAGGAATGGATAAAGAACATGTGGTACACATATACAATGGACTATTTACTCAGCCATAAAAAAGAATGAAATAATGCCATTTGCAGCAACATGGATGGACCTGGAGATGATCATACTAAGCGAAGTCAGTCAGGCAGAGAAAGACAAATATCATATGATACCACTTATATGTGCGATCTTAAAAAATGATACAGATGAATTTATTTACAAAACGGAGACTTAAAAAATCACAGGGAAATCTACTCGATACGCTGTAATAACCTAGATGGGAAAAGAATCTGAAAAAGAGTGGATATACGTATATGTATAACTGAATCACTTTGCTGTACACCTGAAACTAACACAACATTGTAAAGCAAACATACTCCAATATAAAAAAATAAAATTAAAAAATCAAAAAAGAAAAAGGTAAAAGTAACCCTGTCTACTGGGCCATTAACTTACAGAATTCTTTAACCTAACCCTAACAAGAGCCCTAGGTGCTTGGCATCACGAGTCCCATTTTACAGAGGAGGACACAGGTTCTGGGAGGTTGAAGAACTTGGCCAAGGTTAAATGGTGAGTATAGGCAAAGTGGAACTCAAGTGCAGCTCAGTCATACTCGAATGCTGTGCTCCAACCTCCAGACGGGATACTGGGGGCTTAAAAACCATCCCAGCCGACCAGCCCCAGAGGCAACCCCAAAGGCAGCTCTGCTGGCACCATGGGCCACCCAACAGCACAAGGAAATTTGGGCCAATGACCCTTGTCCCATGGCAGTGAGGTCAAGCAGCCCAGTCAAAGGTGGGGCTCAAGCTCAGGCCACCTGGTCTTTCACGTGAATGCTGGCAAAAATACCCAGTGTTGACTTACCTTTTCACAGCTCTTGGCTCATCCCCTAAAACTACCCCTTCAGGTCACAAGGGCCTGAATTATTATCCCCATTTGATAGAAGAGAAACTGAACCGGCGAGGGGAAGTAATCTCCAAGTGCCCCCATAACTTGAAGGCTGTCAGGGCTGATTGCGAGTCTCAGACCTCTCCTGTCTGGTCCTACCCTCCGGGATTGGGGATAGGACCAGTCAGGGGAGGGTGGGTGGAGCTTTGTGCTGCCAGAGTTCACCTCTTTGACCTTAGAGAGCAGAGCCTTCCAGGTTAGATTCCTGGAGCACCTGCAAAAGGCCCAACCCAGAACCTCAGGTTTGGGTGGGGCAGAGCCCTCCCTGGTCCTTGCTGACTCAGGCCCCGCCTTGGGGAGGGAGAGGGATGGTGGGAGGGAGCGTCTGCGGGACTTAAGTCGTGAAGTGGCACACCCTAGCCTGGAGAGAGGGAAGCAAGAAGCTCAGGGGCCAACTGGGGGTGGCCGCACGCCATGGCCATGGCCGTGCCCCAAGTCCACTTAAAGACAACCATGCTGGGAGCCAGAGGGAACGAATGCAGGGGGATAATTCGTCACCAGCTCTCATCAGAGGGCAACAGATGACAGAAACACTGTCTTCTTGTCTTTCCAGGGGCATCTGGAGAGAGGATAGGCTGGGTCGCGCAGCCAGGATTGCTTCAGAAATCACATCTCTGGGAATTACATGACAGGAGCCAAAGCTTACGCAGGGCCGTCTCCCCCTACTGCTGGGGTGTCCGACGTGGAAAGGGTTCTGGGGAGAGGGGGCAGCAGGAGCTAGAGCTCTGTGCCAGGAAGAAAGCATGACCGGGGCAGAGGCCAGTGAAGAGCAGGGAAGCCTGCCCGGAGAGGGGCCAGGAAACCACTACCTCCCAGGATCTGTCCCTGGGAGAGGAGGGCGGGACGCCAACCACCACAAACACAGATGGCAGGGACGCAGCCACACCTGCCCACTCCTGGCTGAGGCTTTCAAGCTATCACTTGCAGTGAGACAGGCTGCACCAAAGCATCCATAGTCCCGGCTCAGCCAAGTGGAGGGCAGGGAGAATGAGGCAGTCTGTAGACAGGGCTAGTGACCCTCCTGCCATTAAGGTCAGGTGACCTAAAAGGAGCCCCCTCTTGGGAGGGTTCTCAGGGACTTGATGACTCCATCAGTCACTCCTGGGCTCCTTGCCTTCCCTAAGCCTCCCTGCCCCCTTGAAGGTCCCCTCTCAGCCAAGCCCATGGAGCCTCCTCTGAAAAACAGTGTCACCCGAGGGACAACTCCTCTGCTGATCTTGGGAAGGACCCTGCTTCCTTTCTCAGGTTTCCTCAGGGACAGGCAGGTAAAGTTCAGGTTTCCCCTTCTTAACTAGATTCTCTGCTAGTAAATTAAGTTCTGAGCAGCCAGGCTGAGTGAGTGGGGTTTCCGGCTACCTGGAGGGGAGGCTGAGACGGAGCTGGCAGAGACTGTCAGGACCTGCTCCTGGGATTCACTGGGAATTTCCACTGGCAGAGAGCATGTCTTTCTCTTTCCGCACCTGGCAGTCTCCCAAAGCCACCTGGCCATCCCTGAGCCTGGTGGAGGTGGCAGCCTGTGCCGTCAAGCCCCGATCCCACAGACTCCTCAGGGACGCTGCTGTGCACGCGGCGGGAACTCGTTGCTGGCACAGCACTGCCAAAGAGGTGTCTCTTTCCTGCCTGATCTGGGTGGAAAAGCCTGAGCTGAGCCCAGGGTGGAGCTGGAACCATGGAAACGTCCCCATCACATCCAGGGCCAGGAGGGCAGAAGGACAGGAAGAGCAGAGAATATTCTTCTGGGCCAAAGTTCATGTTCTTGGAAGCCTGAACCCTGGCTCCTGAAAACAACAGCCCTCCCCTCCCAGAGGCTTTCTTCAGCCTGTCTCCAAATCTCCTGTCCCATGTACAAAGCCCAGGAGAGGCCACAAGGCTGGCCTCCTGGTGTTGGACCATCCTGCCCAAGAACTGCAGGGCAGAACTGGGCACCCACACAGCTCACTGAGTGCATCTCTGCCCTCCTCTCTCCGGAACTCGGAGCGTGGGACTCAGCCACTATATCAGAGGGCTCACTGAGGAACCCAGAGCTCTTCCAGACCAGGCTATGGGTGGCCATGCTCTCAGGGGAGGGCTGTGTCTCCTTCCCCTTGTACCTAGCAGAGGCCGATGTCCTCAAAGAGCCACAGGGGCATGGCAAGGCCAGGATGTCCTCCCTGGGAACCTGCCTTGGCAATGACTCCAGTGGGGGTGTGTGTACCAGTTCTCCATATTCCTTTTTCTGGATAAGTCTCCAGGGATGCACCAACCTCACGCTGAGACAACTGCTGTGTCTCTCTTATTCACTACCATTTTTAGATTTGTGAATCTAAGGGATTCACATCAAATCTAAGGGATTTGTGAATCCCTTACATAAGTGCCAAGCTGACTTAGACCGATGGGGAGTGACTCCCATCATGCAGTACCATGGTGAAAAAGATCCCAAGATCCCATCTGTGCTCAGTGGGAAAAAATGCTGTGACCGATAAGCGACGTCTGTCACAGGCGAGGGACTGGAGAGTGTCGTATGTGTTGTGTTCTGTCTTTTCTGATATTGCACTGCAGACTTTCAGAAGCACTCTCACATGCGTCACACCTCATTTGATTAGAACAACACTGGTCTAGTAGTGATGAAGCTCGTTATTCATTTATAAAAGGAGACATCAGGAGCATGGAAGTTAAGTGTGTCTTTTCCTAAATCACCCAAGTGAATTAGGGCCAGAGCCGGGATTAGATTCCAGATGTCCTGAGTCTGAGGACTGTACAGGGATGACACTTAGCTCAGGGAACACTGGAGTCCAACAAGCCAAAGTGTTCGCATGTCTTTGGGAAAACAGTGCTTAGTAAATCTTCCCTGGGCTTGAAATTTGCTATTCTTTATGCATATGTGTGGGATGCTGGCAGGAACACAGAGTGTGGAAAGGGGATGGGCTGCCCACGCTGCAGCCGACTGCCCCTCTGGTTGCTTGTAACTTAACAGTGGGCAGTCCTTTCTCCGATTATATCAAATCAGCAAGGCACCCACAGGAAGAGAAAAGGGACCTTTTCAGAAACATCTGTAGGGAGCCACTCCGGACAACTTATTCAGTTACCATGGAAACCCACCCTTGCAAACTGCTTCAGTTTCAGGGAAATAGCTACAAACAATTATTTAAGCATAAATGAAAAATGGTACATGTTGCTTCAAAACTGTACTTGTTATTGGATTTGGTCGGGTTTTCAAGACCGAGACGGCAGGCTCATATCCACAAGCACAGGGAAAGGCAGCCGTCTGCCTGGCTGCAGGCCTAACGACAGAGCCCACATCCCCCTTCCCAGATCCCTAATCAAGTTTCGGGATGTGACCTCCGGGGAGGCATCTATAAGAGGAGCTAATGTCTGAATTGTGTGGGAGGAAGGAGGATGTGCCTTGCAAAAAACAAACATTTGCTGAGCCGACAGGAAGGCAACATGGCACCATGTGGAGGGAACCTGGATCAGGCCAAGATGTTGCTACGTGGGCCTGAGCTAGAAATCCTTTAAGAGATCAGGCTGAGATGGGAATCTCTGTTCTAGTCTGTTTTCAAGGACTCTCAGGGTTAGCAAGCACTTTATAAAGATGACCTGGTCCAGCTCCTCCCACATGTGATATTTACATTCTCTGGGCAACATCCTCACCATTTGATTCATGAGTCTGTGCTTAGACTATGCCAAGAGTTAAATCGTTTTTCCTGACACTGAGCTGACATCTAACTCCTCGTAGCTTCTACTCACGAACAAATCAGACCCCTTTTGTCAATGATAATCCTTCAGCCACCTGGAGCCATGCTCCTGATGCTTCTGTGTTCTCCATGGGGCAGACATCAGTGATACCCTCACGGCCATTCTCCTCAGAGAGCTCTCAAAGTGAGACAGACCCTGAGACTGGAAAGACTGTTGCTGTGGGCTCCTAAATTTTACTTCAGAAATCACTGTGCATATGCAGGCCTGTACACTTTCAATCGCTACATTTATCCAGATACCTGCTCTCTGAAAGCAGATAAGGAAGGCAAGGAAAAACAGTCTTCCCTAGGGTGTGCTATACCACCTGTTAGGTGTTTCCTGGGCCAGAGAATCCCCATGGCACAAGTAAGTAAAACTGAGGTTCCAAGAAGGGGCTGACTTGCCCATGATCACCCAGGAAGAGAATGGCAAGGCCAGGACAAAAGCACCGGCATCCTGTTCCCAGCCTCTGAACCTTCCCACAGGAGAGTCACTGAGCCCTGGGCACCCAAGTCCCGGGCTCCATGTCCTAGGATTAGGGGCTGCCGGTCCCTCTTAGCACCCCGAGACCATTCTCAATGTGTGCTTGAGTCAGGCCTGACATGACAGCCCACCCCCAAACATCGCCTGAATCCCACAAGGAGGCATGGAGCTCCTCTCAAATGGGCAAGGCAGCCTCGTGACCAGGGAGGGCCTGGGAACCCCCGACAAAAAGCATTTTGGTATCTGCCTAGAGTTTCCAGGGCAGGGACCTGATGAGTAACAGTGAAAACCTTTGGGGCTGGATCGCCTTACAGAAACAAACACAGCAAAAGGGAGTCACAAAGAATCAACCAATCCTCCTCATCCCCTTAGGCAGGCTCTGATTGAAGGGGGATGGCCTGTCTCTACAAGAACAGAGAATGGTCTCTGTTCTCCCAACAGAGCAGGAAGGAAGCCACCTCCCCCTGGACAGCAGGGAACAGTGGCAGCAGGGCACTCACTGTAGGCAGTGGAGGCTGCGGGGTAGGGAGAGGGGCCCTGAGGCCTTCGGAGCGCGTGCGGGGCTGACTCACCAGGCTATGCATGATGCGCACGCCGTCGGGGTTCACTGTGAGCGCCTCCTTGTACAGCTGCTTGGCCTCCTCCAAGGTGCCCTTCATCTCGGCCAGCCGGCCCCGCATGTAGAGTACCGAGTGTGATGTGGGGAAGAGGCCCGCGGCCTCCTGGATGCAGAAGCCTGCTTCCTTGAGGTGCTGCTGCTCCATGAACAACTCGGCTGTGAAACCAGAAGGGCAGGTGAGGCGGTGGGAGAAGTCAGAGGCAGCGGCCCCCTCCCGCATCCGACTGTCAGCCCCCGGAGTTTAGGAACTGGTCTTGGGTGATGGAAACCATCCCACCGAGACACAGCATGGGACTGGCTTGCTCTGGGGTGCAGCGGTAGCACCAGGCCACGGTGCTGAGTGCCCACTCTGTGTCAAGTTCATGCTCTGTGCTGCACGCAGACCGACTCCACCAACACTCACAAAACCCTATGTGAACAACGCACTTCTATTACCCACTTCAGGGAGGAGGAAACGGGCATAGAGAGGGTAAGGAACTCGCGTAAGGCCACAGGCAGAGTCAGCGATGGAGCCAGGGTTTGCACTGGGCTGTCTGACTTCAGAGACTGGCAGTGGGGGGCATGAGTGGGGTCCCCTGCAGCTAAGTGTTTGCTCGGGTGACTCCTCTGTCCCGTCACTTCACCTATTCATCACGTATCTGGGAACAGAGGGCGGGAGGCAGATGAGGTTGCTTTCCAGGGAGGGCGGCTGACTAAAGAGCTAATCCACCTGCGTGATCAGGACGAGGACAGCCAAGTGATGCTACCACGGAGGGGTGGGAGGAAGGAGGCCCAGGGAGCACCCGCGAAGGGCAGGGCTGGAGCTCACACTGAGAAGCTACAAACCTGCCTGCACTTACTGAGAGCTGACCGTGGGCCAAGCAAGCATCTCCTCTCATTTAATCCTCAGGAGTCTGGGAGGGAGACTCTCCTATGCCCCAGGCTGACACACCAGGCTGAGAGAGGGGGGGGGGCCCTCACGCCAGTCCCTCAGTTGGAAGGGGCAGCTCCTGGCCTCCCTCCAAACTCGGGACTTTCTGTCGCATGGAGAGGAATCAGGGACGCACACACCTTTCAACCAACAGGTGGGGAAGATCTGCCCCACAACCAGTTTGCCTTCTTCCCCCAGATCAGCAGAAAATAGGGCAGTTTCTCCAATTGCAGGCCCACCCACACAGACGCGCATTTCAAACCCACGCTGCACAGGTACACACCCACTGGAGGCACCCTCAGAAGCGCTGAGCCTCGGAGGTGCCTCGCAGCCCACTCAGCCTTCGGCTCGTGGCAGCGCGGGCTCAGCTGCCCCACACAGATGGGAGGGAGCACAGAAGGGCAAGCAGAGCCGGGCTGGGGGCTTTGCCGAGAGCTGTTCCCAGCACAGGCCGAGAGTTGAGGTTACACGAGTTCAGATTAGGTCCGGGGGCTGGGGGCGGATAACAGACTCCCCAAAGAAAGCTCCCAGAAAAGGTGGAAGACCTGGGCCCAGGCAGCCTGTCTTCTGGTTCCAGCAAGAAGCAGGAAGGAGGCGTAAGGCCTTGACTGTAGCACACAGCACAGCAGGCACTCAGCATGAATGTGGCTTAAGGTCCACTGTAATCAAAGTAGCTTGAATGCTGCAGAAGGCATTCTGAGCAGGGTACTCTTTCTCTCTTCTAGAGTTGAAAATTTGGGAGAATCAGAGAATTAATTAAACTCAGAGGAGCCAGGTTCCCATGATAAGGTGCGAGAGAAGCACAGGCTCTTGTCCTCAGAGATGGCCTGAACTGGAGATTCCCATGGTGGAAAGCTTGGAAGGCCAGGCCAGGAGGGGTGGGCTTTGAACCTGGGGCCCGGCAGGGAGGGCTGGCTATCTCAGCCTCGCTCTCCTCTGCTCTGCTGTTGTGTTCCCTTCCGGAGCTGCCGCCTGGGGCTCTCCTCCGGCTGCCTTCATACGTGGGTCCAATGCCCAGCTGCCGAGGACTGACCGTGTGCCTGGCCCTCCCATGAGAAGGAGAAAGAGAAGGGGGGGGGGGGAAGCAAAGCAGCTGAGCCACCAAACCACTGGAGTGACCGAGGGCAGTGGAGTGACAAGTGCCATCGCTGAGTGTTCTGGGCGCTCAGATGGGGTCAGGCTAGCTGTGCTGGTGTGGTCAGGGAAGTCTTCCTGGCGGAGGCGGCATCTGAGCTGGGGCCTGAAGGCACAGGGACACTTGCACTGGCAGAGAGGACAAGGGAGGCTGTGCTGACCTGGAGGGCTGGGCCCCACTGCAGCAGGACTTTTCAGGGTCACAGAGGAGAAGGGAGAAGCAGAAGGAAGTGTGTGGTGTGAGTGCCGGGCGTGGGGAGGCCTGTCCTGCACCAGCCCCTGGGGCTGCTTCCTCCATCGCCAGGAGCTGAGCTCAGAGGCCGGCTCTCCACTCCCCCGGACCTTGTCCCAGCAGACCCTCCCCAGGCCTGGCCCACCTGCCCACCTGGTCCTGGCCCACCTCATTAAGCTGTTTACAACCTGCTGCCCTGTCTCCTGAGCCCCATCTCTGGAGGCTGGCCCCGGTCCCTCCCTTGGGAACTCTTCACAGTGCCTTCACATCGACAGATTTCGCTTATAGGGATCTCCACCTTCTTTCTTCCTCGGGGCCCTGGGCCTTGTCCTGGGCCCACACCAGAGAACATACCCTGAAAAATAGGTAGGACTGCTTTGCTCCGATGAACTTCATTACCAGTTAGGCAGGAAACCAGATGACACAGAACAGAGCCAGAGAAGTGAGGTCTCCTGAGGGCTCCTGGCCGCCTTACAGGATAGCCCCTGGCAGGCCCAGCTTCCAGGGCGGGGTCTCTGACCTACACACAGACCCACAGGTCTGGGGGCTGCAATGCACCCCTTTTTCCTAGCCTCAGCATCCCTGGGCAGTTGTTTTACCCAACGTGGTGCTCTCCAGACAGCCGGCCTCGGCTGCAGCAGGAGTCTCGTGGCACGGTGCCCACCCACTGCCCGATCCTCTGGCTGCCAGGGCCCCGAGGTGCCCACACCTATCCCGGCCTCCCCTGGCCAGGGCTGGATGAGCAACCACTGTTACTGGATTTTCCTTGAATTCTCATAGTCGAGGTCACCACTCCAGCAAACAGGGACCTTGCTGCCCGCTCCGTGTCAGAGGCCCCTCTCTGATCCCCTCGGTTCCTTCTCTCTCCCCATCCCTTCCGATTTTCACTTCTCTCGTCTCCCTCTCTGCCTGCTCCTGACCTCCTCTCCTGTCTGTCTGTCTGTCTCGGCTTTTCTTCTTCCTTCCATCTCTCTCCACCCACCCTCTTCTGTGCTTTCTCTCTGCAGGCTCCAAATGGAAAACATCTGTTCCCTGGAGCTTTGCAACAGTCTCTTTTATTATTTTTTTCTGAGGCATCCTGATCTAACCCTGCACCCAGAGCTGGCTCCAGTCTTCCTGCCCGTCTTGCCAGTGCCGAGCCCTCTTTGCAGGAAGGAAGGCCTCGCTCTGCTGCTGCTGAGCCGAGAAGCAGGGTGAGGGAGGGCCCAGGGCCACGCTTAAGGCCTTGGAGGGGCCTCGCCAGGGGAGATGCGCTTCTTAGAGGCCCTCCGTGAGGCCCCAGAAAGGGGGACCACCCGAGCTAAAAGGGCAGGGGCCCCCAGGGCAGGAGAGAAGGTTAGACCTAAAAAGAATACACCTTGAGCCCCAAGGGGGGGTCCCCAAAATTGTCCCCTAAAGGAAATAAGCAGTTCCCCATGGAGCAAACCCTCAGGACATATGGATGCCCAGAAAAAAGGAGAAGGAAGGGTTGGGGAGGAGGAATGAGAGAGGACGGCAGGGGGCCGGAAGGGAGACCGGCCAGGAGAGTAACAGAGAATCCAAAGGTCTGAAGGGATTTTTCGGGTTGGTCTGAGACCCTCCATCCCTGGGATGCAGAGAGGGGCACTGTTTTCCTCAGGCCACAAAGGTGTCAGGGCTGTAGGGGCCTGGGCTCCCGACTTCCTGTCCCGGGAACACTCTCCTCACGGACTCAGGAGGAGGGGCTGACGGGCAGAGAGGAGGGAGAAGGGCAGGGGGCTGGGAAAGAATGCAGAGGAGGGCTTCCCTGGTGGCGCAGGGGTTGAGAGTCCGCCTGCCGAGGCAGGGGACGCGGGTTCGTGCCCCGGTCCGGGAGGATCCCACGTGCCGCGGAGCGGCTGGGCCCGTGAGCCGTGGCCGCTGGGCCTGCGTGTCCGGAGCCCGTGCTCCGCAACGGGAGAGGCCACAGCGGTGAGAGGCCCGCGTGCCGCAAAAAAAAAAGAATGGAGAGTGGAGGAAGATAAGGGAAGAAATGAAGAGGAAAGAAGGAAACAGAATTAGCGTAGCCTGTCGGACCAAGGGTCAGATGTAGCTTCCATCTCAACTATATCTTTATAATAAATACGCTCTTTAGACACAGCCCTGACTACCCTACCCCAGGTCTCCAGTCTGCCCAGCCGACAGCAGGGGTAGCTTCCATCTTCGGGGCCACCTAAAGAGCCAGGGCAGCCCAGACAGTGTGGATTTGCCATTTGGGGAGCTGGGACTCAGGCTAACTTCCCCTGACCCAGGGAAAGCCCACAGCCACCTGTGAGCCCCTGGACCTCCAGGGCAGGGGAACTCTCCCTACACCTATTTCCCTCTCTCTAGTACGTTGTTAGCTCCCAGAGACATGAGCTGCAGTGAGAGAAAAAGGTGGGCCATCCTGCCCTTCTGGAAGGCATCTCTTGACACTCAGGATCCTGGAGCATCTATGGGGCTGGGTGCCTCTCCCATTTTCACACGAACCCACTGCCAAAGAGGCAACCTTTTTGAAACTCACCTCTCAGGCAGAAACCCTCCGTGAGGCTTCTCACATCAGACTGGAATGGGAAAGAGGCTTGCAGAGGGAGGGGAGGAGGATGACAGTTGGGAGATGAAGAATATAACATTAACCAACCTAAGACTGGGTTAATGATGGAACTTACTGCCAGAACAGACTGGGATGCAATTTATCTTGAACCAGACTAGGGCCTTGTTTGTTATCCCTCTGGATTTTTCAAAGTTCTTCTTCCTACTTCAGATGTAACGAGCTGACGGTGGAGCACAGCCCCATATCCCTAGCATCCTAAGGGAGCCTGATGTGCTAACTGGGGCAATGCTTGCATTATTAACATGCTTCCCGGTCTAGTCTTTCTGTGAATCCTGGTCCAACTTTTCCCCCCAGATTTAGAGCCTGTGGAGGGGAGAGCGGGGGCGTCCTGCATACTAATGTGGCCATATGTGAAATCCATGCAGCGGGGAACCTTAGATCCTCGATCAACAAGCACATTCTAACTTTGACTTGCAAAATACGCAGGTCCCAGGAACGGAATATCTACTTTGCCTCTTCTCTATCTCCCCTCGGGGCTATCCGCACCACCCCCTTGCTGGAGAGGGGGCAGATAGGAGGGTAATAGGTAAAAGGTGAGGAGCTTCACTCCTGGGTCAAGGGAGCATGTTGGCCTGGTGCATTTTTAAGATTCCACTTATCCTACCGCCGCCTTCTTTCTTTTGCTGCTGCCATTTTATCTCATTCAGGTACATCTCCGGCCTTGATTCTCTCTTTTTTCACTCTAATCCACCTCTCACACCACTGTGGGGTTAAATTTTCTATCACTTCAGGGAGTCACACTCCTCAGCATCCCTTAGCCAAACATCAAGGAACCTCACCGCTGGGGGTACCACGCTGCCTCTGCCTCTACCGTCATTATAGTGGACAGGACAGAAGCCCAGAACCATTTACCGAGCACCTACTATGTGCTATAACTGCTTGACACGCACTAGCTCATTTTAGGTCAGGACAGGCAGTAAGTGAGCCGTGCAACTCTGAAGCCGCCGGCCTCCCCGTTACTAACAGACCCTCAAGCTCCACGGTGGCAACTGTGTCCACCAGCTGTCAAGAGAGGCTGTCACCCGAATGGCAACCCTATAGGGTTACCAGCCCTCTGTCTTCAACGAACTTGACCAGCGGGCCTCGCCTTCTCGGGGCCAGCACACCTCACCTCGCCTCCAGCTCTCCCGTGAGTTCTCGGGGGTTTGAGTCCTAACTCGTTTTCCACGGGACACAGCTCCCCGAACTTGGGCTGCCAGGGCAGGCCCGGAGGAGCCAGAGGGGGCCCTGGTGGCCCGCAGGCAGGCGTGTGGGTGTCCCTGGGGCTGGGGACACTCACCAGCCTGGAGCCAGATCTGTTCCAGCGTGGTCCACAGCTGCATGGGGCCCTGCTTCAGAACTGAGCTGGGCACGGTCAGCTCCGACATGGCCTCCTCCAACCGGGAGGCTGCGATGGACGATGCCCGCTGAGAACCTGCAGAGCAAGGTGGGAGGGGCTGAGTCACAGAGTCCAAGTGCCCCACTGCAGGCCCCAGGACAGAGGCTGCGCAGCCCCTCGGGACCAACAGGGCACGCCAAGTCAGGGCAGGGCAGCCTAGCCCAGCAGCCACTAAACAGCACACAGACCCACTACGAGGGGCCCACCTCCTACCCTCACCCAGGCCAGGGAGAGGAGCTTTCTGAGGGGCAGTCAGGTGGTGAGCCCACTTCTAGGAGTTAATCACTAGGGAAGAACACCATGAATGTCGGCAACGGCGGGCATTCTACCACTGCCTGGGATACCAAAGACAGAAATGGCCTGACTGTCCGCCAACTGGGATTGACTAAAAATAAGTGAGAGTATAATCATACAAGACTATGCAGTCATTAAAATAACGATGAATAAATATGGGTACTGATGCAGAAAGAGGCTGACATTATATAGTTTGGTTAAAAAGCAGCAGATTGCAGAAGAGTATGATCACATTTTTACAAACAAGAAAATACGGACATGTTTCCGAAAGTCTGAAAGGCCATTCATTCATTAAGGTCTGAGTGATGAACTGACGGATGACTTTTCCTTTCTTCCTTTTACATTTTTACTTTCTGTTTTCACAAATGCCTATGATTTCTTTATAGAAAGGTCCCATTGGTGGTTGGGCTGTGAAGGATCCTTGGGTAGCAGCTCAGGCCAGACCCTGTGCCCTCTGGAGAACTTCTCCACGTGGCAGTTCAGAGTGACATGGGTCCCTCTTCAGGATATATAAGCCATTGACATTTACAATTCACATGCAGGTGAAATGCGAGCACTTTTTTCTCTCTCTCTCAGAGGCAGTAAAGGCTCTAATAAACTCAGGACACCTCAGGCCAAACCACAGATGATTTCAATTTATAAGGCGGGTGTATACAGAGTCCTAATAACCTTGTCCAGGGTCCTTCCCTCTCTAACTGCAAGGGAGCTACACTCTCCATCACCACTGCTCCCTCAGAGTCCGCAGCTCCACGTCCAGCCCAGCAATCCTCAGACCTGCCTCTCAAGTCAGGTGCTGGGCGTGGCTTCGGAAATCAGCTCCATCACTTGACAACGAAGGCACAACTTGGTTCGCAGCCACAGGAGTGGAAAAGATGAGCAATGCCACCAAATACAACTCCCTCATGCTTCCATTCCCGTGACTAATTCTGCTTGTGTTTTTTTTTTTTTTTTTTTTTTTTTTTGCGGTACATGGGCCTCTCACTGTTGTGGCCTCTCCCATTGCGGAGCACAGGCTCCGGACGCGCAGGCTCAGCGGCCATGGCGCACGGGCCCAGCCGCTCCGCGGCATATGGGATCTTCCCGGACCGGGGCACGAACCTGTGTCCCCTGCATTGGCAGGCGGACTCTCAACCACTGCACCATCAGGGAAGCCCTCTACTTGTGTTTTTAAGGAAGGTATTTGCTTTAATCAGGTCCTGGGTTAAAACATGTAAGTTTGCAGATCCCAAACTTGTTTGAATTTCACAAGTCGTGGACGTCAGGATGAGTTTTTCCAGGAAACAACAGTCAGCTTTGGGTCTGCAGTTGTAAACAGAAGCTCAGCCTTTCCTTTCTACTCGATGGATCTATGGTGGACATTATCACGGCAGGCTTTAGCCTGAGGGGAAACGGTTTCCGTGCTCCACAGCCCCCTCTCCACCCCAGTCTCCCCCACTTTCTTCACTCCCCACACAGGGGGTGGGGTCCTTCCCTCGCCTATGCCAGCTGCCCACTTCCTGCCCCAGGGCCAGCAGCCATCCAGCCAAGGTGGGCCCTGAAGAGGCCCGAGGTAGCACAGGCCCCTTAGCACAGTGGCCGGCAGGAGGTGGGGTGGGTTTGACCAGGCGGGCATATGCTCAGGCTGGGAGAGGGAGCTGTGGGCTCACGTGGACGGCTGCCCACAGGGCACATTCTTACCGGAGTCTGCATCGTGGGCATCGGGCAGAGTCAAGTGCATGCCACTCTGCTTCTTCAGTGTGAGGCCCTCGCCGAGGCTGCCATCCTTTTCCAGGCCTCTGGAAGGTAAGGGAGGGCCAGGCCCTGGTGAGGCGGAGGGGGCTGGCATGGAGAATGAGGGGAGGCCTTATGCCAGGCAGGCTCTGGGGCTGGAGAGTTCAGGCCCGAGAACAGAGCCAAAGACCACTAGGAAGGGTGGAGACAACCAGAGCAGCAGGCCAGATCGGAGCTCAGGCTTGGGATTCTAGAATCTGGCTCACCCCAGATGCTAAACTGACATGTTAGTCCTGATCACACACGCACAGGGTGTCCGCTGTGTGCCTGTGTGGCCGTCAGCCTCCTCACTAGTCCCTAACGCTGCCACGTCTTGTTTCCAAAGCTACATGCTTACTCATGCTGCTGCCACCAAGCAGGTTCTCGCCGTTCGTCTCGGTCCACCCAAACCCCGCGTTGTTTAGAACCCAGCCCGAGGGCCAACATCCATCTAGAGGCCTCCTGTGGCTCCCCTGCCCTCACTCCCTGCTCTCCATCAGCGTGGATGCCAGCACCACGTGCGCTGAGGGTGAGAACCTCTCCCATCCATCTATTCCCTCCTTCTACTTTTCGATACCCTCTCAACGTCCAGCAGAGAGCCAGGCACAGAGCGGGCACTGTGGACTGGCTTCCAAGGGAAGCCTGGTTTTGCAGCCCCCCACCTTCCAGGGAAGGAAGGCCCAGATGCTGCTCCCTGCCTCAGGTTCCCCCTCCCCGGGGCTGCCAGGGCGGCCCCAGAAGAGCCAGAGGGGGCCCGAGGGTGGGAGGTAAACAAACCCCGCCAATTCCCCAGGTCCGTGCAGCTCCCACAGGGCTAGGGAGGCTCCTCTTTGCTCAAGAGTGGGATGTGGGGGGGGACCACCAGCTCAGAAAGGCAGCACAACTGGCTGTGCCCATCCTGGGGCACACACAGCCCCCAGGCAGCTCCTGCCCACTGCTGGGGGGGGCGGGGGCGGTGTCTGTGGCCTTGAACCTGCTGGTTGGGGAAGCTTAGAGGACTGAGGCGGAAAGGGTAGGAGAGGA
>RJWK010023360.1:0-29137 GCA_004363435.1 Platanista minor
TCGCACACAGGCTTCCTGGTGGCGGCAGCAGCAGCCTTAGCGTCTCAGGCCCGTCTCTGGGGTCCGCGCTGGTAGCCGCGGCTCGCGCCCGTCTCTGGAGCTCCTTTAAGCAGCGCTCTTAATCCCCTCTCCTCGCGCACCAGGAAACAAAGAGGGAAGAAAAAGTCTCTTGCCTCCTCGGCAGGTCCAGACTTTTTCCTGGACTCCCTGCCGGCTAGCCGTGGCGCGCTAGCCCCCTGCAGGCTGTGTTCACGCCGCCAACCCCAGTCCTCTCCCTGCGCTGCGCCCGAAGCCCGAGCCTCAGCTCTCAGCCCCGCCCGTCCTGGCGGGGGAGCAGACAAGCCTCTCGGGCTGGTGAGTGCCGGTCGGCGCTGGTCCTCCGTGCGGGAATCTCTCCGCTTTGCCCTCCGCGCCCCTGCGGCTGTGCTCTCCTCCGCGGCTCCGAAGCTTCCCCCGCTCCGCCACCCGCAGTCTCCGCTCGCGACGGGGCTTCTCAGGGTGAGGAAAGCCTTCCTGCTTCACAGCTCCCTCCCACTGGTGCTGGTCCCGTCCCTATCCTCTGTCTCTGTTTTTAGGGGTTTTTTGTTTGCCCTACCCAGGTAAGTGTGGAGTTTCTTGCCTTTTGGGAGGTCTGAGGTCTTCTGCCAGCGTTCAGTAGGTTTTCTGCAGGAGTTGTTCCACGTGTAGACGTATTTCTGGTGTATCTGTGGGGAGGAAGGTAATCTCCGCGTCTTGCTCTTCCGCCATCTTGTCTCTTCCCCCCGGGTCAGAAAGGATCTTGCTGTGATTTATGTCATAGCGTGTTCTGTCTACGTTTTCCTCTAAGAGTTTGATAGTGTCTGGCCTTACATTTAGGTCTTTAATCCATTTAGAGTTTATTTTCGTGTATGGTGTTGGGGAGTGTTCTCATTTCATTCTTCTACATGCAGCTATCCAGTTTTCCCAGCACCACTTCTTGAAGAGGCTGTCTTTTCTCCATTGTATATCCTTGCCTCCTTTATCAAAGATAAGGTGACCATATGTGTATGGGTTTATCTCTGGGCTTTCTATCCTGTTCCATTGATCTATATTTCTGTTTTTGTGCCATTACCATACTGTCTTAATTACTGTAGCCCTGTAGTATAGTCTGAAGTCAGGGAGCCTGATGCCTCCAGCTCCGTTTTTCTTTTTCAAGATTGCTTTGCCTATTCGGGGTCTTTTGTGTTTCCATACAAATTGAGAAATTTTTTGTTCTAGTTCTGTGAAAAATGCCATTAGTAGTTTCATAGGGATTGCATTGAATCTGTAGATTGCTTTGGGTACTCTAGTCATTTTCACAGTGTTGATTCTTCCAATCCAACCACATAGTGTATCTCTCCATCTGTTTGTATCATCTTTAATTTCTTTCATCCGTGTCTTATAGTTTTCTGCATACAGCTCTTTTGTCTACTTATGTAGGTTGAGTCCTAGGTATTTTCTTCTTTTTGTTGCAGTGGTAAATGGGAGTGTTTCCTTAGTTTCTCTTTCAGATTTTTCAGCATTCGTGTACAGGAATGCAAGAGATTTCTGTGCACTAATTTTATATCCTGCTACTTTACCAAATTCATGGTTTAGCTCTAGTAGTTTTCTGGTGGCATCTTTAGGATTCTCTATGTATAGTATCATGTCACCTGCAAACAGTGACAGCTTTACTTTTTCCTTTCCGATTTGGATTCCTTTTATTTCTTTTTCTTCTCTGATGGCTGTGGCTAAAACTTCCAAAACTGTGTTGAATAAGAGTGGTGAGAGTGGGCAACCTTGTCTTGTTCCTGATCTTAGTGGAAATGGTTTCCGTTTTTCACCATTGAGGACGATGTTGGCTATGGGTTTGTCATATATGGCCTTTAGTATGTTGAGGAACGTTCCCTCTATGCCTACTTTCTGGAGGGTTTTTATCATAAATGGGTGTTGAATTTTGTCGGAAGCTTTGTCTGCATCTGTTGAGATGATCATATGGTTCTTCTCCTTCTGTTTGTTAATATGGTGTATCACGTTGATTGATTTGCGTATATTGAAGAATCCTTGCATTCCTGGGATAAAGCCCACTTGATCATGGTGTCTGATCCTTTTAATGTGCTGTTGGATTCCGTTTGCTAGTGTTTTGTTGAGGATCTTTGCATCTATGTTCATCAGTGATATTGGCCTGTAGTTTTCTTTCTTTGTGACATCTTTGTCTGGTTTTGGTATCAGCGTGATGGTGGTCTCGTAGAATGAGTTTGGGAGTGTTCCTCCCTCTGAATATTTTGGAAGAGTTTGAGAAGGATAGGTGTTAGCTCTTCTCTAAATGTTTGATAGAATTCGCCTGTGAAGCCATCCGGTCCTGGGCTTCTGTTTGTTGGAAGATTTTTAATCGCAGTTTCAATTTGAGTGCTTGTGATTGGTTTGTTTATATTTTCTCTGTCTTCCTGGTTCAGTCTCAGCAGGTTGTGCTTTTCTAAGAATGTGTCCATTTCTTCCAGGTTGTCCATTTTATTGGCACAGAGTTGCTTGTAGTAATCTCTCATGATCCTTTGTATTTCTGCAGTGTCAGTTGTTACTTCTCCTTTTTCATTTCTAATTCTATTGATTTGAGTCTTCTCCCTTTTTCTCTTGTTGAGTCTGGTTAGTGGTTTATCAATTTTGTTTATCTTCTCAAAGAACCAGCTTTTAGTTTTACTGATCTTTGCTATCGTTTCCTTCATTTCTTTTTCATTGATTTCTGATCTGATCTTTATGATTTCTTCCCTTCTGCTAACTTTGGGGTTTTTTTTTGTTGTTGTTCTTCTTTCTCTAATTGTTTTAGGTGTAAATTTAGGTTGTTTATTTGAGATGTTTCTTGTTTCTTGAGGTCGGATTGTGTTGCTATAAACTTCCCTCTTAGAACTGCCTTTGCTGCATCCCATAGGTTTTGGGTCGTCGTGTTTTCATTGTCAGTTGTTTCTAGGTATTTTTTGATTTCCTCTTTGATTTCTTCATGATCTCTTGGTTATTTAGTAGCGTATTGTTTAGCCTTCGTGTGTTTGTATTTTTCCTGGAATTGATTTCTAGTCTCGTACCGTTGTGGTCGGAAGAGATACTTGATGTGAACAACCAAACCAAAAAAGAAATCCACCAATGATAACAAGCGCTAAAAGCTATACTAAGAAAGAAAGAAAAAAAGGACCGACAGGACGCTAGGACAAATGGTAAAAGCAAAGCTGTACAGACAAAATCACACAAAAAGAAGCATACACTTACATACTCACAAAAAGAGAAAAAGGAAAAAATATGTATATATGTAAGAGGAAGAGAGCAACAAAAGCAGTAAACAAATGTACCAGTGATAATAAGCTCTAAATACTAAACTAAAATAAACATAAAACCAGAAAGAAATTAGATGCAGAAAGCAAGCCCCAGGTCTGCAGTTGCTCCCAAAGTCTACTGCCTCAATTTGGGGATGATTCGTTGTCTATTCAGGTATTCCACAGGTGCAGGGTACATCAAGGTGATTGTGGAGATTTAATCTGCTGCTGCTGAGGCTGCTGGGAGAGATTTCCCTTTCTCGTCTTTGTTCTCACAGCTCCTGGGGTTCAGCTTTGGATTAGCCCCGCCTCTGCGTGTAGGTCACATGTGGGCGTCTTTCGGGAAGTCGGAGGTCTTCTGCCCACGTTCAGTCGGTGTTCTGTAGGAGCTGTTCCACACATAGATGTATTTTTGATGTATTTGTGGGGAGGAAGGTGATCTCCACGTCTTACTCCTCCACCATCTTGAAGGTCTCTTCCAATTCTTTCTTTTAATTGTTCAAGTTTCAGGCCCCACGAAACCTAGATCTGTCCGTGCTCTGACATCTATACCATTACCCTTGGGCCCCAGTCCCCACACACTTGCCCTGAGCTCCTGCCATGCTGGCCTTCTCACCATTCCTCAGACAATTCTGTCGTTCCCTGGTCTCTGCACTGGTCCCCCTGCCTGGAGCCTTCTTCCTCCAAACATCCACGTTGCTTGCTTCTTCCCCTTTCAGAAGTCTTTTCTCAAAATTGACATTCACAGGGAACTATATTCAATATCCTGAGATAAACTATAATGGAAAAGAGTATTTTAAAAATGTCTATGTATAACTGAATCACTTTGTTGTACAGCAGAAACTAACAAAACATTGTAAATCAACTATACTTCAGTGAAGAAGAGAGAAAAAAAACAATTCACCTTCTCCGTAAGGCCCTCCCTGTCCTGTCCTCTCCTTTGAATATGAAGTCCGTATCTATACACACTCCTGAAACTTCTTATTCCACTTTCGTTGTCTCCTTTCTGTAGCATCTTCCACACTCTAAAGTAGAGAGATTGATAATGATTGATCAAGCAATAGAAAGATGATAGACACTATCAACAAACAATCAGGTTACTATGCTTCAAGCTAATTGCCTGCCCCTCCACAAGAATGTACTCAATAAATAATTGTTAAATGAATGAAACGCTCCTTACATCAAAACCTGTGAATCATTTACTTAGGTCTCTCTCACACACACACACACACACACACACACACACACACACAAAATGCTCTTCTAAACCAAAAGGCTAACAACTTCTAGGACCTTAAGTGAAATGAAAATCAAGATGGAGTCACTATTGCTAAGAGAGCTCTCTAAAATGGAGCCGGGGGGCCAATAAGGAAGTGTGACTTATGCATGTCTCAGCCTGGATGGAATCTGATCTTTTGGCCTGACGAAGCCTCCCAGAACACCGGCCAGAAACTCAAGATACTTATCCGACCGTGACCCTAAAATAACTCGTGACAGTCTATCTATTATCGGACCCCTACCCTAAAACAACTTGTGTTCCTTAAGGACAAATATTTTCTGACTCAAGTCAGAGTCAGTCACCGTTCTCTCCAGGCAACTTTTAACCAACCATCATGTGGCTTTTTGTCTCTATAAGCCTCTGACTCTTTTCTCTTCCCCAGAGCATTCTTTAGGGGTTACCCGAGTGTGGGGGTCTCCCAAATTGCAATTCTTAAGACCCCAGATAAACACTGTTCTTATCTGCAGCCTCCTGCATTATTATTATTATTTTTTTGGTTGACACCCTTTACTGTGCCTTGTAGAAATGTAATATCGACATGATACTCTGTGCCTCAAAATGTGAAAGTGTGGAGAAAATGTGACTCTTTGATTGAAAAGGCCCAGGGAAATACTGTAGGGTTTAGTTGTAGTTGGTGGATGCACATTCTTCTTTTGGGATCGTGTGAGGATTTTTCTCTTAAGACGATTTTTTTAGAGCAGTTTTAGGTTCGCAGAAAAATTGAGAAAGGTACCAACTTTTCCCGTATACCCCCTGCCCGGAGGTTGCAGGATCTTACTACAGAAAAAGGACAGGATGATTTTTATAGCTGAATGACTGCAGGACAAAAGACAAAAGCTGCCTTTGAAATAAAGCTTCTCAGACGCCTGGCTCTCGGTTCAGGAAACCAGAGAATTCTGTGGTGGTCATTATTTAGAACAGTGAGGAAAATGAGTACAGCGGAAAATGTGGAACGCTGTGAGCATTGGATACAAGCCAAACGTTTGAAATGATTGTTTATTAACTTCTTTTCTGCCTGCATTTGTTTAGCTTTTCTTCTCCTCCTCCTCCTCCTCCTCCTTCTTCTTCCTCTTCTTCTTCCTCTTCTTCTTCCTCCCCTTCCTCCTCCCCTTCCTCGTCCTCCTCCTCCTCCTCCTCCTCTTCCTCTTCCTCTTCCTCTTCTTCTTCTTCTTCTTCTTTTCTCGCCTGGGAAGTGAGGATCATTTTTTTCCACACCTGCACGATAGGGTAGCATCCAGGGCTCCATTTCCATCACAGTGCAGGAGGGGATGGCGGCAGGATCCTGACAGATGTTAATTTTGCTTCTGTCTCAGAACTTCACGTTTCAGGAAGAATCTTCCTCCTTGTCAACAGCAAATTAAGTTAGAGTTAATAGCTATGTTTCTTGTGTCTTCCCCTGGCTGTGGGTGGCTTCGAGCGACTTCTGTCACTGTGTGAGAGGCTGGGTGAGAGGTCACGCTTCTCCTTCTCGCTGAAACAAAAGAAAGATTCAGTCATAATGTTTTCTGCTTGGCTTAGCACGTACCCTGGGATGCTTACATATTTTGCATGGCGATTCTAGGGAAATTTTAATTTCAAGAGCAGGTATCCCCTATGAGGATCAGTTGTCAGGGTGGTTAACCATGTTTGTTCTTCATTTATATTTTACAAACCTATTTGTAGCTTTGGTTCATGTCTGATACTGAGTCTTGCCACTTGTCAGAGAGCTGTAGCTTTCTGTTCACAGCGTGATGAACTGGCAGGAGGCGGCCTCCAATGGGCGCTGATGGCTTGTGGGGGCTGAGGGAGGGGCCACACGTGCCAGGGCCTGTGAGGGCTTATGAGGTTTGTTACTTTGTTATCCAAGTGAATAAGACACTAGTCTTACTGCCTTCGTCCTGGCGCCCACACAGCAGCAGGCCAAGGGACCCTGTTGAAACCGGAATCAGATCATGTCACTCCACGGCTTTGCACGTTCCCTTGGGTTCTCATTTCACTCAGAGGAAAGACAGTCTTCACAATGGCCCCCAAAGCCTTCCTCGATCGGACCCATGCCCGCCTCTTACCTTTTCCAGCCTCTTCTATTATTCTCCACGCCCCTCGCTCCATCCACTTGGACCACACTGGTCTTCTTGCTGGACCTAGGACACAGCAAGCCCATACCCTCCTCTGGTCCCTTGCATTTGCTGTCTCTTCTGCCTGGAATTCTCTTCCCCCAGATTTCCTCAAGGCACCCTCCCTCATCTTCCACAAATCTCTGCTTAGAAGTCACGTTCTCACGGAGGCTTACCCTGACTGCTACGTTTTAATTAGCCCCCTCCAGACACCGCACTCACACATATATACCTAACTTTTCTCTTCTCTGCTTTCATTGTCCCATAGCCCTCTGTCATCATTTAACATTCTAGATTACCTTTCTTGCTTGTTGTATCGTCTGTCTTTCCTACTGTGTACACCGTAAGCTCCAAGAAGCCATTGATTTTTACCTTGATATGATGTTCACTGCTCTAGTCCAAGCTCCTGGAATAGCACTTGGAATATAGCCAGGTTGAGCATCCATTACTGGTTTGCCAGGACCGTCCCAGTTATGCCTGAGGTCCTGGTGTGATTATTAACGGCACTCCCTTCACTGTGCAAAGTGTTAGATGATTAGATTTTTATGGTCACTGTACACAGAGGAGAGGCTCAGTAACTATATCTTAATTGAGAGGCTGCTCCCTCAGGGGTAGAACCTTTTCCTGTTGTGGTTCAGGCAAACAGGACTGGGAAAAAAATCAGAGCGGTCACCAGGAGAAAGCAGCTGAGGCTCAGAAATGGTGGTATAGAAGAGCAGCTGGCAGCTGGAAGGTCAGTCTTTGGGCTACAATCCATCAGTCTCTGATATTCAGGAGCAGGGTACCAGTTTCCTACAAAGAGCACAGTGGAGTCACTGCTCCTGCAAGAAGCCTTGGGGACTAGAAAGTTGGCCAGAGCAGAAATGTAGAATAGCATCCAAAACAGAAATCTAGCTTGAAAAACTGGGGTAGCAGCCAGGTAATCACACGTTCAGTTAAAAACGCAGCTAATGAAAAGGATCCTTGGGACTTCCCTGGCGGTCCAGCGGTTAAGGCTTCGTCTTCCCACGCAGGGGGTGCGGCTTCGATCCCTGGTCGGGGAGCTAGGATCTCACATGCCTCGTGGTCAAAAAACATAAAACAGAAGCAGTATTGTAACAAATTCAATAAAGACTTTATTTTACTTTTTTAGTATTTATTTACTGATTTAATTTTATTTATTTTTGGCTGTATTGGGTCTTCGTTGCTGCACGTGGGCTCTCCTCTAGTTGTGACGAGCGGGGGCTTCTCTTTGTTGCGGAGCGCGGGCTTCTCACTGCAGTGGCTTCTCTTGTTGCGGAGCATGGGCTCTAGGCACGTGGGCTTCAGTAGCCGTGGCACGTGGGCTCAGTAGTTGTGGCTCGTGGGCTCTGTAGTTGTGGCTCGTGGGCTCTAGAGCTCAGGCTCAGTAGTTGTGGCGCACGGGCTTGGTTGCTCCGCGGCATGTGGGATCTTCCTGGATGAGGGCTGGAACCCGTGTCTCCTGCACTGGCGGGCGGATTCTTAACCACTGCGCCACCAGGGAAGCCCTCAATAAAGACTTTTAAAATGGTCCACATCAAAAGAAAGAAAGAAAGAAAGAAAGGATCCTTAATGCTTTACTCTCTTGAATGAACCCTTTGAAGCCTTTACACATATTCAAAATCATCCTTTTCTTATTGAAGACTGTGGCTCCCCTTCTGTTTGCCTTGTGAATCTGTGACTTTCCCTTGTTTCAAACTATATTCTTCAATATCTTTTTTAATATATCTTTCAGTTTGATTTCTCTTATTCCCTGTATTAGTTTTCTATTGCTGACCTAGCAGCTGGCCACAAGCTTTTAGCAGCCCAAAACAACACAAATTTATCATCTCATGGTTCTGCAGGTCAAAAGTATGTGTTGAATCAGCGGGTTTTTCTACTCTGGGTCTCACAAAGCTGAAATCCAGGCATTGGCTGGCCTGGGCACTTACGTGGAGGCTCTGAGAGCTATTCCCCTGCTAGGCACATTCATGTTTTTAGAGGGATTCAGTTCCATGCTGCTTTAGGACTGACGCCCCCCTTTCCTCGCCGGCTGTTGTCTGGGAGTCATTTACAGCTCCTGGAAGCTGCCCACATTCCTTGGTTTGTGGTCCCTTTTTACCTTCCAAGCCAGCAAGAGTGGGTCGACTTCCTCTCCCAATTGGAATCTCCCTGACCTGTTCCTCCCTAGCATCTCTCCTCCATTCTCCTCTGCTGCTGCATCTCTCTGACTGACTTTTCAGCCTTCCTCTTTTGTTTCTCTGGATTCATTTGTTTATAATGGGCCCACATAGATAACCCAGAATATTCTCCCTATTATAAGGTTAACTGATTAATCGCTGTTAATCAGTTATTGATGAACTGGTAATTGTAATAAACTATAATAACTGTAATAAACAGATTAATTACATCTGCAAAGCCCCTTCACAGCAGTACCTAGATTAGTATTGGGTTGAATAACCAGGAGAGGGGACTCTTGGGGGAGTCATCTTTAAGAATTCTGCCTGTCACACTCCTCCTGCTTTTCAAAATGTATATTTGAATCTCTCTTCAAACTGTTTACTGTCAGGCACTTGAGGTGTTTTTACTTGTGAGTATGAGGGCCTCCCTGCCCTGCAGCTCCCCAAATGATGCCTGCGAAGGTGGTAAAATGGGTGGGCACAATCTTGGGCTGGACTTAAAAAGTAAACTCACTTGGTGAGAACTGATTTGTGAGAGTCCTCCGGCTTCTGGCTGGTGCTCAGTAGCTTCATTCCTTCCTACCAGCAGAGTGTTTAGTAAATAGCAAAATTCGATGTCAGCAACATGTCTCCAAGTCTCTGATTTCCAAGGCAGGGGAAATGGGTAGGAGGATGTGCACAGGGCTTAGAAAACTCCAGCACGGGAGCATCATTATCAAAACGGTGCACCCGGGAAGGGGAGGTGGGAGGATCCCACGTAACTGAGGCCCACCAGATAGATGTGAATTGTGACAAGGGACATGTGGGTGATGATTCTGAAACTGCCGCAGTAACTCCTCTCTGGAGCTAGGATAGGTCAAAGGCGGTGGTTCTCCAAGGGTGAGTCCTAGACCAATCAGCGTCACCTGGGAACTTGTTAGAAGCGTCAGTTCTTGGGCCCCATTCCCGACCTACTGAATCGGAAACGCTAGGGATAGGGCCCAGGTGTCCGTGTTTTAACATGCCCTCCAGGTGATTCTGATGCAGGCTGGAAGGCGTCCAACAGTGATTTCAAAGGGATTCCAAGTGGTTCCCCTTTCTGGAGATTAGGCTGCTCTCAGGATAATGGAGAGAAAGGAAACGGGCTTGCTCCCTGGTTGGTTGGGGTCCCCTTCTGTTTAGCCATCACACTGCACAAGAAACGGAAAGAGACACATTATCTGCAGGAGGTAAGGGTGTAAGGTTAAAATAGCACGGACATTCTCAATTACCTTTCATGCATAACACCGTGTTAGTGATTTTCTAAGAAGACGTGAGCACAGAATTATTTCCTCTAGAAATGTATATGCAAGACGCAGTTCCTTAACATCATATTTGAACATTTCCTCTAGAACGGGAGTTTCTATTTTTATTTATTTATTTATTTATTTATTTATTTATTTTGCGGTACGCGGGCCTCGCACCGTTGTGGCCTCTCCCGTTGCGGAGCGCAGGCTCAGCGGCCGCGGCTCGCGGGCCCAGCCGCTCCGCGGCATGCGGGATCTTCCCGGACCGGGGCACGAACCCGTGTCCCCTGCATCGGCAGGCGGACTCTCAACCACTGCGCCACCAGGGAAGCCCCTAGAAGGGGAGTTTTTGTTTCCCGAAACCTCTGGGAACATTTTCCAACTTCAATAATCTAGGTCTATAAGTACTTAGTGCCCAGGGGCAAGAATATTTAAAAGTCGAAAAACATTCCCCAAGAGATTCTGATCAAGTTCAGCGTTTCTCTGGTCCTGGTGAAAGCCACAGAGGAAAGAGTGTTCACGTCACGGTTCCAACCTGAGCTGAAGGTATTCCTCAGTCGTTCAAATGAAGCCCTTCAGGTCTGTCAGCTTCTCACTCACGACCCAGGGTGTGGAGGGCCCTGTTACCAATGTGGCTGCTAAATGGCTGGTGCTGAATAAAAGTAAGGGTCTAAACAGCAACAGGGAGCCCTGTCTCTCTACAGTGAGCTTCTCCTTTGATTGCACTTGGATGTGGGGCTGGCGAGTTGCCCCAACCATGAGAGAGTGAAATAATTTATTGTGAGTAACTGCTTGAGGTGGAGGGAGTGGAAAAGGTCAAGGGCACGCTTGAGCTCAGACATTGGCTTGGCTTCATAAAGAGAGGCCCGGGCCCTGTTAAAGGAGTTGAGGCTTTTGTCCTCTTTTTCTTTCTTTGCTAAATGCTGACTGACTCCCTTTTCACCGAGACGGTATGCTTTGGCTTTTGTGGTCCTCTCTTTTGTTATTTGGTTGGCCTGGAAGCTCCGTGACCAAAAGAAATGGCTTTTCTTGATGTTTTGTCTTCAAGTTTTGACATACCCAAGTAGCAACTCCTGAAACTTGTTCCTTGACAGCTGCCTGGCCCCCAGCTCTGCCATTTCCAAACTCTGTAAGCTTGGGCAAGTCACTCAGCACCTCAGCGTCTCATCTGCAGCATACAGATATAACAGTTCTTACCTCACTGGGTGACGTTAAGGGCTGAATGAGTTCGTAAATGGCAAGTGCTTACAACCGCGCCCCACATAGAATAGGCGCACAGCAAATATGAACATTCTTATTGCTGTTGTGGTGGCTGTTTGCCCTGCCCTGGATCTCCTCTTACTTCTCACACTTCCCGTCCTTCACCCAGTATGTACCACATGCCTGGTGGCCATAACTAGGGGAGAAGACAGACGCCATGGATTGGAGGTGAAATAGTGCCCCAAAGGCCACATCCCATCTGCACTCATAGTACCTCCTTGTCTTCTCTGACTGACCATGAGGTCCTTAATGAAATGGTAGGAGAGTGAAAGAATAGCAAAAGAATTACTTTAGTGACCTGAAAATGTGGCCTTTTAGCATCTAGAAATGTAGACAGTAAAAACTAGCACAAACAAATTTTAAATCATTCCAACATAACGTACAGACCATGCCAGTCAGAATAGGCAACGTCTTGTGCAGGGAAGCCCAGCATTGTAAGAATGTATGACAACAAGGGCTTATTCCTTGCTCACATAAGCAGTCTGTCCTGGGGAAGCTGGGTCCCTCCTCCATAGCTCTCGTCTCTGGCCGACTTGGGCTGTGAGGGCAGCCAGCATCTGGAGGGTTGCTGTGTTGTCACTATGGCACATGAAGAAGGTCACGAGGGACTTCCCTGGGGCTCCAGTGGTTAAGACTCCGGGCTCCCAATGCAGGGGGCCCGGGTTTGATCCCACATGCTGCAACTAAAGAGCCCGCACGCATGCTGCAACTAAAGATCCCATGTGCCGCGCCAGGACCCGGCGCAGCCAAATAAATAAACAGATAAAAGAAATATTAAAAAAAGAAAAGAAAAGTAAAGCTTAAAAATAGGGTAAACAAAAAAAGGAAACCGGTCACGAGGCAAATCATGTACTCACTCTTAAAGCTGCAGCCCAGAAATCAGCCACTTCTCCTCACGTTCCTTTGGCTAAAGTAAGTCAGCTAGCTGTCTATGCTTAACTTCCACAGGGCACATTTAATCTTTGAAGCAATGTCCTAAAAACTATAAACATTGTAAACTATTGCTTCAAAAGAAATAATGAAAAATATTTCATATTTAACAGTATAAGAACACAAATCAACCTGAAGTGAATCATCTCAACCCCAAGTGCAAATTATATCAAGTCAGTTTTTTCAGTCTTAACTCCCTTTTTCTTTGGCCGCACTGTGTGGCATGCGGGATCTCAGTTCTTCGACCAGGGATCAAACCCGTGCCCCTGCATTGGGAACATGGAGTCTTAACCACTGGACCACCAGGGAAGTCCTTCATGTAATATTTACATGATTAGTGTACTTTTTCAAAACCATCACCATAAGCAGAATGATACAATTTTCAAACACTTCAGTTGTCTAAGAAAGAACTGCATAAAAAGATCAGACTCATTCCGATTTTAGGACAATAGAGAGATAAATGGAATTTTTCTCCCTGACTTATTTGTATTATCCTACATTTGTAGATATATAATTCCTAAAGTGTATTTTTCTGTAATGTCTTTTGTTCCTGGTGTTCAGTGTATGCATATATGTATTCCAGTTGCTTTAATTCAAGGAAACTACTTAAAATTTAACGAAGGAAATATATTTTTGAGAAAGTCTATCAAGTTTACTAGGTTGTAAGCATGGACTACAGTCGTTTTTCTTTTAAGTTAACCTTGGTAATTCCAGGTGTATAATTCAGTGTTTGCATTTAAAGCCAACTCTGAATTATCCACAGCCATGAAACGAGAATAATAATAAACAATATCTTAACTTACTAAGTTTTTTTTTTTTTCGGTACGCGGGCCTCTCACTGCTGTGGCGTCTCCCGCCGCGGAGCACAGGCTCCAGGCGCGCAGGCTCAGCGGCCATGGCTCATGGGCCCAGCCGCTCCGCGGCACGTGGGATCTTCCCGGACCGGGGCACGAACCCGTGTCACCTGCATCGGCAGGCGGACTCTCAACCGCTGTGCCACCAGGGAAGCCCTACTAAGTTTTATATACTTATTTAATCCTTTCAATGCTCAGAAGGAGGTGCTATTATCCACCACCACCACCCCCTCCCCCGACACACGCCATTTTACAATTTTAGAGATTGAGGAGAGGCTAAGAGACTTAACCAGGGTGACACAGTAAGTGGCAGAGAGAGCATGCAAATCCTAGTCTCCCTGGGCACCAGAGTCAGTGCTCCTAATACCACTCTATGCTCAGGCGCTGACCAAGCCCCCCCACCCCCCGCAAAGTGAAATAAGACCATTTTGATTATCCAACTGAACTTATCCACATGGAATCCCTGAATATATGAAACAAAAACAGAATTACTTAGGGCCAGATAAAAATACATCCCAATGAGTTAAGAGTAGGTATAATTTACCCAAAAGCATAATGATCACCTACCCGCACTAGTAGAATGAGTCCAATACAACGATATCTATGTTTAAAGTATATAAGTAGGGAGTAGCAGGCTTTTGTAGGCTAAACGGATGAAAAAACAGTTGTGCTTAGAGATAAGCAGCTGAATTCTTAATGTTAAAGGAAAAACAACTATTTAAGAAATTGGGTTAAACTGGTAGGTATGCCAAGGTCTTCTTTAGTAAAAGTAGAGATGAACAGCAAGGAATGTGCAATAGCTTCAACTCACCTATTAACACGTGAACCTCCAGGCCTGCCAAGAGACTTAGGGTGGCCAAACGTGTCATAATAGGCTTTTACTTTTCAACAGGATCAGAGAGAAATCACTTTTTTTTTTTTTTTTTGCCATACGCGGCCTTCTCACTGCTGTGGCCTCTCCCGTTGCGGAGCACAGGCTCCAGACGCGCAGGCTCAGCGGCCATGGCTCACGGGCCCAGCCGCTCCGCGGCAGGCATGTGGGATCTTCCCGGACCGGGGCACGAACCCGTGTCCCCTGCATCGGCAGGCGGACTCCCAACCACTGCGCCACCAGGGAAGCCCAGAAATCACATTTTAACTCCGATTAATTCCAACATCCTGTTAATTGAATACCTTGACAAGCTGGTTAATGAGACCGTGGACGGAAGAATGTAAGATCACTTGTTTTTTATTGTGGCTTTTTAGTTTACATTTCCTTCATAAAGAAAAGCTGGTAGATTACATTGGAAAACCTATATTTGTAACCGGAAGATAAAATGCTATTGCAGTAACTTTGCTGCGGTAGGTAGGCTACAGTATAAAGGGCATTTATCTTTAGGTAGATTGCTGGTGTTCAGAAATGTTCTATTTGCAAGGCTAGCTTGGTTAGCCACTATGCAGGAAAGAGTTAAGATAACATGCCTGAGACTGCTTTCCTAAGAATGGTCTGTTAGTAAGGTTGGACCTGGCCTGGCATCTGGGAACTTGGATTTTGGGAGGGTTCCCACCAGTCCCAGAACTGATAAGGGTGACTCACTGTGTGTAAGTGGTTTGTGCAGTGTAGTTCCTGCTGAACTCTGCTTTCCTTCTGGGGGGAGTTTTGATATCTGATTGACAGAGGGTACCTACGTGACCAGCCCCCAGTGAAAAGCCCAAATGCTAAGTCTCTAGTGGGCGTCCCAGGGCAGTAACATCACACACGTGTTGCTGCATTTTTGTTGCTGGGGGAAGAGTGCGCTCTGAGTGACCCCTCATGGGAGGAATGAAACCAAGTAGGACCCTGTGGGCCCTCCCTGGTAGAAAAGCGTCTCTGGGTCCCCCGTTTCTTGTCTGTAGAAAAAGGCTTTAGTCTCCTAGACCCTTTGTGAGTTCCGAAGAGCAGACTCAAACGTTTGCTAATCAGGGAAGTGAGGGAATGCAGAAACAAAGGAAAAGCAGTCAAGCAAGAAAAGTAATGACAGCTTAAACAGTAGTTCAGCAATAAAACAGAGTCTTAGTTCCTCCTCAGGAGAGCCACATAATAATCTGACGTATATCTTTGAGTTGTTCTGCAAAAACTAAGACTCCCCGCCCAGGCGGAGGCTGGGGACTACATGCTGACCGCAAGCAAGTAGACCTCAGACTGATTGGAACCAGAAGTTTGATGATTGATTAAGATTACCGAAACATCACCCTGTTACCTCACCACCAACCAATCAGAAGGAAGTCTTGCATCCTGCAGCCCTCACCCCGAACGTTGCCTTCAAAATCCCTCCCCTGAAGCCACCAAGGAGTTCTGGTCTTTTGAGCATGAGCTGCCCATTCTTCTTGCTTGGTGTCCTGCAAATAAATGCTGTCCTTTCCTTTACCACACCTGGTGTCAGTAGACTGGCTTTGCTGCTCAGTGGGCATGCGGACCCAAATTTGGTTTAGCAACAGGAAGAGAGTAGAAGGAAGCCTGCATGTGGATTCCTCTGGATTCTGCTTGTGTCTTTTCCCCTCGTGATCTGGCTGTATATCCATACCGTATCACCGTAATAAATCTTAGCCATGTGTACCACTATATGCTGAGTCCCATGAGTCCTTCTAGGGAAGCTGAATGTGGGGATGGTCTTGGAAACCCTTCAGCACGGTTACTTTCTGCAGGCATTTTACATCCACAGGCTTTAGTTTGAAAAGCAGTGCTAAGTACATGTGTTTCATCAGAAGGTTGTAGAAAGATGATGTCTTGCCCCTGTTCTGACCAGATAAATAAAACTCCCAATGTATTTGCAATCTTTGATTTCAATACATCAGCCCACAACAAACATTTTACACAGTAAGGAGCTCTGGAAGAGAATCAGGAAGGCAGTGAATGCACACAGCAGAAACAATAGTTCACTTTTAAAGAAAAGTCAGCAGAAATGTCATTGTTCCTTTAGCCTTGGGGCACAATTACTCTTTGTTCTGAGAACTGTGGGAAAAAAAAAAAATCCAAGAAGCCATATGAAGATCTCCTGTGGACTTTTAAAAATATCAGCCAAGGGAGAAAGTGGGCAGAGATAGAGGGATCATGTTATTAACAAATGTTGTCTTGTTTGTTTGTTATTTTGTAATGTTTTTTTCTTCTTTTAAAAATTTTTTGCACTTTGTGTTTTGTGAATGTTGTCTTTTAAAATTACAGTAACATTACCTTCACTACAATATCAGTATGTGTTTTGTCTACTCTTCTTTTTAGGTACTGGAGATCTGTTAAATATTTGTGAACAAAGGAAGAAAAAACATTCACACAGTATGTTTTGATGGAATTGAAAACAAAAGAAAAGAACAAAGCAGAGCATTCACTGAGATCATCACATGAAAAGAAAAGATGCCTGACAGGATTAAAAGGCCAATGCCTGGCATCAGGTAAAATTAAAATGTCAATTTCATAATAAATATGTCATGAAGAGATCCTGTAACACAGTATGAAATGTTAGAAAACGACAGTGCAGTGCAGTGTACATCTTCTAAGCATCACTGTAGTTTTTTTCTCATCCCTTAAAGCAATGTGATTTTTCAGAATGCATTAAATACAATGTTACGACAGCGTTTAACACGTTTCCATATAGTTTCACAGGGTATTTCCAGAATATGAGTAATAATTTAAGAAAGATATTTCATCTGTTGAGAGTATGGTTTGAAACTCTCTTCCTTTCCGCTACGATTCCTGTAACATTTATGCATCTTTAGCATCGGCCTCCCTTGTTTTTCCGCTTGCCGCCCACTGACTACTTTGTAATTAACTTTATTTTTTTCTCCACAAACTGAAGATTTCTTAATGGAAGAAATGGTAAAAGGCTGGCCTTAAGGGGCAATGGGTTTTGCCAGAAAGTTGCAGGAGGATAAGGTTAAAAAGGAGAAAGACAGTGAGAGTAATGAATGGTTTGAGGACTAGAGATGGCATGGAGTTACTCTAATTGCAATGTGAAGCCTATTGAAATGATCTGTCGTTAAAATAGAGGTGACGTGACAAATAACTATGTCTATCAAAGAACTTTAACATTGTCTCAAAAAGGATTATTTTCCAATACTCTCAGTCCAGGTAGAATATATAAATCATTTGTAACAAAGATACTTTTATTTCTGTTACATTCCTCATAATAAAGGTGAGTAGATTTGGCTCCACAAAATTATTTCTAAGACTATAAGCTCCTTTAAGGAAGGGAAGTGACTCCATTATTCCTTACTTACATTTTTCTCCCCACACCCTCAGGCTCTTCTCAATGCTTCCTTCATGAAAGGAATTTGGAGAAAAGTGGAGGGGGTGATGGGGGCAGTTTGCTCCTTTTCTTGATAGGTCGACTTGAAGAAAAATGCACGATATAAGAGTTGTGAGTTTGGTGGGGGTTTTTTTTTAAACTTTTTATTTTATACTGGGGTATAGTTGATTAACAATGCTGTATTAGTTTCAGGTGTACCACAGAGTGATTCAGTTATACATATTACATGTATCTGTTCTTTTTCAAAATTTTTTTCCCGATTAGGTTGTTACAAAATATTGAGCAGAGTTCCCTGTGCTACACAGCAGGTCCTTGTTGGGTATCCATTTTAAATATAGCAGTGTGTACATGTCAAGACCTTACTGGGGACTATTGCCCAGGAGGCAGCCTGTCAGTAGTTCCCAGGGAACTGCTCTGAAGAGGAGGAAGAAGCCTAGTTTATATATGATTTTTGGCTAGGGAATCTGTGCAGTCAAGCATGCATCTTGGTAAAAGATTCCTGCTACTCAACAAAGAACAGGTATCTCAGGTTAATGATTTTAGTGCTTTTCCATGTATGGGTCTAACTATCTAAGGGGCTTGTTTTTTTCCAAAGCACAGAGTGCCTCATCCTGCTTTTCATCCTGAATTCCTCTCAGGGTACACTGTCAGTCAGTAACGACTTAGAGCTGGGTGCTGAGCAGTGCTCTTTGTTCTTCTTTGTTTACAGCTATGTTATAAAAAATTAATTTTACTTTGTAATTCATAATTGAGAGGTGGACTGCAACTCTATCTGATTTCAGTTCTAGAATTTCCACTGGGTTCTATTTATAGTTTGTACTTCTTTGCTGAGAGTCCCTGTCTGTATATTCATTGTGAGGGTATTTTTATTTACTTCCCTGAGCATAATTAAAATAGCTCCTTTAATATCCTTGCCCAATAATTTGGACAACTGAGTCATCTTAGGGTTGATGTCTGTTGATTATCTGTTCTCCTAAAAATTGGGCCGCGTTCTCCTGTTTTGTTGTATAATTTTGGATTTTACCCGGGATATTGTGAATGTTATATCATGGAGACTCTGGATTCTGCTATAGTCTCCTGAAGAGTTGATTTTGATATTTTGCTTGTTTGTTTGTTTTTAAATCGGATATGTCATTTGGTTGGTTTCAGACGTCATGGTCTGAATCTCCTGAGGTGGCAACAGCTCAGGTTTCAGCTCTCTTAGATTTAGCTGTGTTAATTTGAGCCTACCCAAGCACCTGTGCAGTTCAGGGGTCAGCCACAGAATTGAGCAAAATTTCTAGAGAGAAATCGATGCACCGCCCCCCCCCCCCACCGCCTCCTGTCTCCTTTCCATTGTCACCCCCTTGCTTTCCAGTGGCTGTGGTTGCCCTGGATTCTATCCTCTATTTCTTCAGGCCAGAAATTCTGCAGATTTTCTGAGTTTTAGCCACTCCAGGTAGAGATATCTTTGTTTTTTCCTCAGTCTAACGGATGGAAAACTGGTACTGTGCTCTGTTCCTTCTTCCAAGTTTCGAATTCCCTCCGAGATCTACTGTTTTTGTTTATTCTCCTATGCCTCCCAGTCACTGTTTGTTTTATATTATTTTTGGTATTTTTTTTTCCAGCATCTTAAATTGTTTCCTGTGTCAGGGTTGGATCTAGTAGAGCTACTCAGCTGTACTAATAGCAAAACTGATAGCTCTATGTGATTTCAAATATGACAACTATAAAATAAACTTTGTGACTATAAATGTTTCTATGGTGTTTTCGCTAGTGGGGTATTATAATAAAAATAATCGGCCTAGCTATTAAAAGTGAGCCTACCAAATATAACTTTTCTATAAGCTATTTAAATATTTAAAAAATAGAATTTTCAAAAGATAGTAAAATAAGAAGTAGATAGAACAGTAATTACTTGGAAATTCATACTATAAATTAAGGTTACTTGAAGGAAGAATAAGTGGCATTACAGGAGACATAAGGTGAGAAGTAAACCCAAAGGCTGTGACCTTGATTCTAAGTCATTATAGATAAAGACATTGGACTTCAGTATTGGTTTTCTCCCTCAAAGTCTGATGTGGGTTGGCAGGGCCTCTCGTCCATTTAGTGACTCAGGGATCCAGGTTCCCACCATCTTGTGATGTTGCCATGTAAACACGTGGCTGGCATGACCTCTGCTATAGGGAGAGAAAGAGCCAGAGAGTTGATTGCACACAGGCTTTTTATAGCTGGACTTGGAGACGGCGTGCCATCTTTGTCTACATTCCATTGGCAAGAACTCAGTGAAATGCTCCCAATCCATCTGCAAGGGAGGTTGGGAATGTTGTCTTTCTGTGTGTCCAAGAAGAGGAAATGGTACGGTGAACACGTGGCACCGTATGTGCAACGCTCTCCTTTTAATCGAGGCTACAAGAGGGGGAAAAAAAGGTATGGTTTTTAGTCCACATTTCTCTTCTTAATGGGAAAGAAAGTTGCTACTTCTTGCATATTACAAGAATACTGACAGGATCAAGATTACCTCAGAAAAGTATTTATGCAGTTGATCGAAAAGGAGCAAAGGGGCCCACTTACAGTAAAGAGTGATATCTTTAGTTATAGGCAGACTGGTATTTGCGTGCGGGGGCGGTGTTTTATAAGATGTTCTTTCTGCTCCCTTTTCTCAGTAGTTTTAGCAACCTGCTGTATATTATAAGGGCAATACGGAGTCTGTAGTTCTTGTACAATAAGAGATACCGGATATGTAGCTTTTATATACAAGAAGGTAATCTATAGCCCATATGGAGGGTAGGAGCACTGAGAGCTTGCCACTGAGGGTTGGTGCAGCTGGGCTACCTTCATGCTGATTGTCCTTCAACCCCAGAGAGGCTGGTGGGCTGGGCTTTGACCTTTCTCTCCTGGGGCTCTCTGCCCTGACATGTGGGAGTGGCCTACATGTAATCCATTCAGGAATCCCAAAGCTTGAAAAGTTCTCCATTGATTACTGATTCTCCCTTCAAAAGTATTCCCTACGTCAGATATGGGACTTACTGTGCATGGTTTGTTTTATTGTTACAGTTGGGTTTTAATTTTTTTTTTTTAACTTAGAATATCTTAGCTGATCTTTCATAGTTTCTCTGGTGGGGTTCTTTGTATTATTGTAACGAACTTTAACCTCTTTCCTGTTTTACTAAGTAAATGTTTAACACAAGGTTTTTTTTTTTTTTTTTTTTTTTTTTAGCTCCTTTCATACCTATATACAGAGAGGGAGAGAAGTGGAGCGAGAAACCAAAAGATATAGGAATAGAGGGCAATTTCTGTATACGATACAGGATTTTTGTGCAGAAATGATCAAAAACTATTTTCTGAAAGAGCCAATATCTCTGTCACAATCATTATATGAAGAAATTATTTTATTATTTTAATACAGTACATGATATTTTCTGGAATTTATAATATATATTATTATATTTCTAGAACTATAAGACATTAATACATTATTGTATATTAATATATTATATCTCATATTTTCTAGAATTTATACAATATAAAGTATATGAAAAATGCCCCCCAAAATAAAAAAAATGCCCCCCAAAATAAACATTGTACACAGTGACTGAATGATGGGACTGTCCACAGTCCCATCATTCAGTCACTGTGTACAATTTAGAAAATGTGTGCACTGAAAACTTGATGATATTTGTAAGGAGATAGAGGGCAAATCCGTTACAAAATCATGAACAGCTGGTTAGCTGAGGAGGCAGTCTGTAGAAATGGAGAGAATGGAAGATTTGAGACAGTGAGTGATATTAGAAGAGCATGAAGCAACTAAATGAATGAAGAGGCATCAGAGAGGAAAAATGTTTCCTCTACCCTTCTGAGTTCTTCTGGGTGGTCTAAGAATTAATCTGACGTGAGGCAGATTGACAGCAGAAAATCAAACAAAAATTTAGTAACATGTAGACATGGGAGAGACCCAGGAAAATTGAGTAACTTGCCAAAATGTCATCTGAAGCCCTCACCTTAAATACCATCTTCAGCTAAAGACAAAAGAGGATGTTGGGGGCAGCGGTTTGGAACTTCATCGGGGAGGAAGGCAATTCACACGGGGGTGGAAAAGCAAATGTTCGCTAGACAAATGTTTGCTGGGCCCTGCAGAGATGATGCAGAAACAGAGTGGACCCTGATCTCTAGGCCCTGCTGAGTTTCCCCAATACATCTAGCCTGTGTTCTTTAGATGTCTCTAGTGATAGCTCTATTCTGGGAACAGGACTTCTGTCTAAATTCTTTTAGGCAGTGTGGTGGGAGGCCAAAGATTCTTCCTGAGTCTTTTGGGCCTTGATGGTTTTCAGCTTGAAATAATCCACATGTCAAAGAGACACGTTTTGGTGTGGCGAATTTTGTTCCCCTATAGAGTAAAAGTGTTATAAAGGTATAGTGTTAATATTTTTAAGGGAAAGAAAGGGAGTGATAAGCCACAAACGGAATCTCTTAGATCAAGAAAAAGCCCTAGTGCTAGTTCCCTGATAGAAAGAAAAAAAGCTAGAGATAGCTAGCTCATAAGCCCCCAATGTAGAAAAACTGATGTCACCCCAAAGACTGATAAAATTAGCCCTAAAAGCCCTGTGGGACTTCAGAGTAGCCAAAATGCTCCAGAAATAAACAGGATGAGGTCAGACTAATTAATCTAATTTATGGCCCACGTTGGGAAAGAGCAATCTGGCAACTTCCTCACTGGATGCAAGAAAAATAAATTATTCTGTTTATATTTACTTTGGTTATCTATTTTATATGTAAGTCTAGCACCTTTTTTTCAAATAAGTACTGCCCTTCCATTTAGGACTGATAACAGAGAAAATCAAGCTGGGGTTTTCTTTCTTACTGAGTTCAAAACTGAACAAGAAATGACTATAAAAGCGCAAGAACTTACAGTATAGACTCATGAAATAAGTTACAGAGGCGTGTAACTGAGAAAAGGAAGGGAAAAAAAGAGTGTGAGAAGAAGATAAGAGCAAGGAGGGAAAGAGGGAAGGCAGAAGAGAGGGGGAGGATTTTTTTTCTTAAGTTTTAAATAGGTTTTTTATTTCTTTTTTTTTTGGGGGGGGTGGTGGTGTACGCGGGCCTCTCGCTGTTGTGGCCTGTCCCGTTAGCGGGGCACAGGCTCCGGACGCGCGGGCTCAGCGGCCATGGCTCACGGGCCCAGCCGCTCCGCGGCATGTGGGATCTTCCCGGACCGGGGCACGAACCCGTGTCTCCTGCATCGGCAGGCGGACTCTTAACCACTGCACCACCAGGGAAGCCCTAAATAGATTTTGTTTTTAAAAGAAATGAGCCACATACGCTACAAGTTCTCAAGTTCAATCTGAGAATCTCCATTACCAAAATTCCTAAATTGCTTTTAAAAGTTAAATTAACTGTTTAATTCTTCACAGTTTAGGCATTCGAGGCATCCCTGTTGAGAACATTGACCTGGTTAGTTTTTCAGTTCACTTTTGGAAGTTAGTTCTTTATTCTGTAATTAAGCCACGTGTCGTGGACTGAATAATGAACCCCAAAGATATTCACATCGCAATCCCTGGAACCCGTGAACATATTGCCTAACATAGTAAAAGGGTCTTCGCAGATGTGATTACTTTCACGATCTTGAGGAGGGGAGATGAGCCTGCGTTATTCACGTGGGCCTTAAATGTGATCGCAAGGGTTCTTACGGGAGAGAGGCGGCGGGAGATTGGGCAACAGAAGAGGGAATGCAACAGTGGAAGCAAAAGGTTGGAGTGATGTGAGGAAGGGGATGAAAGGGACCACTAGCCAAGTGATATAGGAGACTTCTGAAGATTGGAGAAGGCAAGGAGACCCCTGAAGTCTCCAGAAAGAACACACCCTTGCCAACACCTTGATTTTAGACTTTTGCAGATTTTAGACATTTCTCATCTCCAGAACGATAAGAAAATAAATATATGTTGTTTTAAGTCAGTAAATTGTGGTAATTTGTTACAGCAACAATAGGAAACTAATATAGCAAGCTGGTTTGAATGGATCTGAAAGTGAAAAACAAAACAAAACAAAAAACAAGGCTCTATATAATGTATATATATATGTGTGTGTGTGCACGTATACATGCATATATATGTTCATATTCATGTATAAACTTATTAAAATGCTATTGGTATATATCCATATATAAAAGTGTATTCATATATACACACACACACACACACACACACACACATATATGTATGAAATCAAGTATCTGACATGTTAGACTTTTAATAAAAATGGAAAATACAACACATTCCTCTGGAATCATGTGAAGGTGATGTGCATAATCACTCTACCACTTTTTCTACACTTCACCTTAGCCAAAAAACCGAGAAGCAGTTACTATACTGCTTGTGACTGTAGTGAAACACAGATGCGATTTAAATATGGCAGAAACTCTCTTCACTGACCTCCTCCTGAAGGAGTTGTGGATGTTTTGATGATCATTTTAACTGTAAAACATACTAACCCATGTCCACAGCACAATGGATACTCTTGGGCAATAATACTCATGCCTACTTCTATCCCACCAGTTAAGTGGTCTGCTCGTCGTTGGGTTTGTTCCCAAACCTATTTATTTCAAGTACACATCCGTAACTTGATCACAAATATTGTAATTCTGTATGTACAATTTAAACTCCATCATTTGACTAAACATTTCATAAACGGATGAAATATAAATTGGAATTCATGAAATTCCAATTGTTGTTTTCATGAAAATACTTTGGAAAGATTTAATGCAGATGAAGAGCTCATAAAATTGCTGTTAAAATATGTATGGGGGAAGACAACTTAAAAGCTTTGGATAAAAATCATAAAAGTCTGGGATTCTGTACTTAGACTGCTTCACAAATGCCTTTAGTTTCTTAAAAGCTCTTCTCTAAGGACACCCAGAAGTGGAAATTAGAGATGATGTTGTGCTGGTTAAGAGTGTAAACTTGGAAGACAGACAACGTGTGTTTTCATCTTATCTCTACCATTTACTGACTGTGTAATCTTAGGCAAGTTTCTTAACCTCAGATGTAAAATGAGGATGATAATAATTGCTACCTCAAAAAGATACTGGGAGGACTAAAAGTACAGGACACATTGTAAGTGCTCAAATGTTATTATTAATACTGTTACTGCTACTATATATATGCTTTATTCAAGAATGACTACGGGGACCATCTATTGATGGAGCCATACTCAAAGAAGACCCCCGGGCTTTAAGTCAAAAGACTGATAACTAAATGTACGTATAGCTTTATGTTGAAATGAAGTTTTCAATTCTCCACTTTAGCCAGCTTTGCCAATTACCAAACCAATTCCAATCCTAATTGCTTTTGATGAGGGAATTCTCCTACAAGTTGGTTTATTTTTCTTCAAATTATTAGCTTAAAAACACAAAAATAAGACCCAAATCCTATGAAAATACAAAGCTCCCATGACAGATAAGTATCACTTCACTCAACCCTTCCTTCCATAGTTTTTTAAAGATTAAGAGTTTAAAACAGTAAAGCCATGTGCCTGTGGCCCATGGCATCCTGTACCAGTCTGGCTCCACCCTTCTGTCCCTATTCAGCATTCATCTTATAAAACAAGGGCCAAGGTCTTTTCAAGCTGAGGTTGCCTTCTGTAGCTGGTGCAGGATTCCCGCTGCACCTTGCTTTCAAACATTTCAGTGTTGCATCTCTCTTGTTATCTTACCTTAAAAAATCACATTGAAGTAAATGGTGTCAGAACTATCCTGAGACCTAGCCTATTGTATTGGCCTAGGTCACCCAGAGGGGTCTACCCACGAGAAATGAGGGAAATTAATCACTACCTTCCGGCAAAATAAACAGAATTTCCTTTTTCTTATTCAGGATCATGATAATAACTACTTCTGGTTAGACTATAAAGGGCTCAAGTGAAGAGGGCAATGGAATCCCAGGTTGCTTCTGATAGAATCATCTCAATGTTTTAGTAATTAGCAATTGGGCTTTTCTCAAATGTCTTATATGGAAAATTTGTAATTACTTGGGGGAAAATGTTCCCTATTTTGGGGGTCCGATTGGGAAAAGATACCCCAAAGTCTACAGCTATTGATCCAAAGGGAAGACAAATAAGAAGGAAACAAATATCATCCAGTAATATTTATTAAGGTAGGGCTCTGGTTGGGCTTCTTCCCAAAGGTAAATAGGGACTCGGCCCCTCCTCTCCCGGTGATAATAGATTTAAGAAAATCAACTCAGATTGTGATGAAACGAAAGACGTATCAGAGCCCAAGACAAAATGGCCAACAAACACTCAGACCAAACAGAGAGCAAATACAAAATCACTGACTCTTGTATCGATTTTTCTGTCTGAAAGCTGGATATATGTTTGACTATAGGATTTCAGAATTCAATCAAACGTCTTAGATTAAGAATCGTAACTCTTAGCCTTAAAAGGGATACTCATGATTTAGAGGCAAGAGCACAAAATGAGGTTTCAGAAGACCTGAATTCTAGTCCCAACTCCATTCTGTATTCAGGTGAAGACACGTAACCTCTCGGAGCTGAGTGAATTAAGATCAGACACTTACTGGATTCTAATCTAGTCCTTGACCCTTAGCAGCCATGACCTTGGGCCCAGTGCTTAACCTTCCCTAGCCTTGGATTGGCTATCTGCGAAACAGGGATACTAATAGAACTAAACTGTAGTAGGTAGAAGTGATGATTACATGGAATAAACATATGTGAAGAGCATAGCACTGTGCCCAGCATACAAGTACTCAACAAATATTAGCTGGAATTTACTTATTCACTTGTTTGGGAGATGGTTAGAGAGACTGGCAGGAAGGAATGAGTGTCAGAATCGGTGGCGTTCGCTCATTGAAAGGGAGCTATTTTTTTTAAAATTATTTACAATTTTTCAGCCTCTAAAGACATGCTGGTACCCTAAGGCATAGTCCTGGGTGACCACACCCTAGTCAAATCTCTCATAACAGATCTTGCTCTTTTGTATGAAGATCCAGGGTCTGTGAATGCCTTCTGTGTAGTGCTCATTCTGTTTAACCAGAAACTAGACAGTTAGCCTGGGGGATAAAAGAGTATGCAGAAGTACAATTTATAGTTATAGTAATTATTTTAGCTTTTATTCCAGTATTGACAATGCCATATTAATAGTATCCTTTTCTAACAACTGAGAACTGTTTAGCCACCAAAAAGATGATCCAAATTTAATGCACGTAGGGCTTAGAGAGTGCCTGTTTGGGACCTCCAGGAAGTCAACTCTGAGACAATCAGGATAAAAGAGGTTTGGGGGAAGGATGGAGAAGTAACATCTCTGAAAGGTAAATGGCGGGGGAAGGCTTGGGCAGAGAAAACCTTGATCCTGAGATGCTGATTTGACACTTCTGAAAGGAAAGCGAGGAGCTTCAGACCAAAATGCAGATGTGATCAAGTTGCAGCCAACCCAAGAGGGAGCTCCATCCAGACCAACGATTGCTCCTTAGAGGAGTCCCACATTGGGCAGGAAGGGTCAGGTACCAGTGACCCACCATGCTCATTCACATGGTGGGGACTGCCCATCAAGCATGCATAGCCTCTGCCCCCACCTCCAAAGTTGAGGCGCATCCTGAAGGTGATATAGCTGGAGGCTGCCCGCTAAGCCTACTGTTTGTAGCTGAGCAACAAGTTTCTTTCTTGAAGGAAGATCTGAGAGGCATACCTGAATGGCTGCCAAAGAGAGCTCCCATAATATACACACCCTCAATATATTTTATTAGAATACAAATTTTTCCTATTTTTATACCTTATGTCATTTAATGTTTTGTAATTTAAATCTTTATACTTTTTTCTTGAAAACTTTTTACCAAATTCTTGAGTAGTTAAATTGAAATAGCAAATTACAAATTACAGTAAAGGACTTTAAAATATATATTTAAAAATTGATTTATTTTATTTTTAGAGGCAACTAAGTAAATATTCATTCCTGTGTTCCCAAGTATACCGATAAAGTTGGCATTTAAAACGCTGAGGTACCTAACCGTAAAATTTCATTTATATTTTGTATTGAATTAAAATTTGTACTTTTGAAGACATATTTTTGATATTGCGAGCACATGTTAGAGGCGAAAACAGCATTCTCTTTTAGTTTTCAGGTTCTTTGAGGATAGGCATTGTATCCATAATGCCAAGTATTTTCCAAGAGGTTCTGTAGCCCAATTATCATGAACAGAGAATCACCTCATTTCTTGAGTGTGATGAAGGATTATTTAAAATAGACCTTTAACATTAGTGAGATATATAAAACACTCATTGAAAGTGAAATATGTTTTGTTTTGGTTTGGTTTTTTTTTTTTTTTTTTTTTTTTTTGCGGTACACGGGCCTCTCACTGTTGTGGCCTCTCCCATTGCGGAGCACAGGCTCCGGACGCGCAGGCTCAGCGGCCATGGCTCATGGGCCTAGCCGCTCCGCAGCATGTGGGATCTTCCCTGACCGGGGCACGAACCCGTGTCCCCTGCATCGGCAAGCGGACTCCCAACCACTGCGCCACCAGGGAAGCCCTGAAATATGTTTTTTTACGTAACCTTACCTTTTAGTGAATTCAGGAGGATGATAGACTATGCTTTTGGATTACTCTGTGATATAATGAAAGTTGTAAACAAAATGAGCCGTGGACATTAGAAATGAAAAGCCGTACTCTCTCCATCATGACAGTAAACCAGAGGATATTCTTTCATATATATTTTTACAGACATGTATGGACAGACAGATTGAATTCTGTAGATTACACGTTGGAATTTCCAATGTACTTTAAGACCTTTTTAAAAATATGAACATTGGATCCCTGGATTATCTAAAGATTTAAATAAGTTAACCTGCACATACATGGCAGTCATAGTTATTATGTAACTAACTTTTGTATTCTGCAGCCAAAAGAAATTCCTGTATTCTGATGAGACTCAGTAAATATGGATAGAAAAAAATGTTTATTTATTTAACATCTCCTAATTATATCACATTTTGCTGAGTATTTTTCCAGTAGTAAAATTTTCAATGATACGGAAAAGTGGGAAGGATTGTACAGTGAACACTCACCAAAGAGATTCTACAAATCACATTTAACTTTACTTGCTTTTATCTGTCCATCTATCCATTACTTCATCCTTGCATCAGTCCAAATGATTTTCAACACATTTGAAAGTAGATTGTACATATCAGTATATTCCCCCTAAAATACATAAGAATTCATTAGAGTTTAATATTTGGTTGTATTTTTTTCTTTTGAGGTAAAATTTCGATACAATATAATGCAAATGTCTTGAGTGTGCCATTCAGTGAGGTTCCACAGATGCACAGATCTGTGCACCCAGAATACAGAATGTTAATATCATCCCATAAGTTTTTCTCACGCCCGCGTACCACTTCCCAGTCAATCTCCCAACACCCCACAGGGAAATACCATTGTCTTTTTTTTCCACCATCGATGAGTTTTGCCTGCTCTAGAAATTCATGTAAATGGTATCATACACATTCTTTCTTTTCGGTTTGGTTTTGGTTTTGTATTTTTTAAATTAATTTTTATTGGAGTATAGTTGATTTACAATGTTGTGTTGGTTTCTGCTGTACAGCAAAGTGAATCAGTTATACATATACATGTATTCACTCTTTTTTTAGATTTTATTCCCCTATAGGTCATTACAGAGTATTGAGTAGAGTTCCCTGTGCGATACAATAGATTCTTATTAGTTTTCTGTTTTATATATAGTAGTGTATATGTGTCAATCCCAGTCTCCCAATTGATCCACCCCC
>RJWK010023361.1:0-29148 GCA_004363435.1 Platanista minor
ATTGGGAGATTCGGATTGACACATACACAGTACTATATATAAACTAGATAATAAGAAGACACTACTGTATAGCCCAGGCAACTCTACTCAATACCCTGTAATGACCTATATGGGAATAGTATCTAAAAAAGAGTCGATATATGTATATATATGAGTGATTCACTTTGCTGTACAACAGAAACTAACACAACACTGTAAACAACTATAATCTAGTAAAAGTTTATTTAAAAATAAAACATAAAATAAAATTAATCACTGAACAAGAAATCTTGAAATGTCATTGCTACTTATACCAAATTTGATAGCAATACTAAAGATGTTCATGACATGATCAATGATGAGTGATAAATTTGAAAGAAACCTTTCCAAACTGTCAAAAATGAAAAACACATTTTATCAACCATGCTAAAGATTGTATAAGTAATTATATTACAAAATTATTATCATATGTACAAGTGATCACAGACTATGCAGTGAAAAATGTAGGAAAAAATTATTATATGGCATGTAAGGCAGTTAATTACCAAACATTACTGTTATTTTTTCTAGATTTTTTGATGTTTGTTATAAATGTCAACTTCTAAAAATATATATTTGATTTGATTTCTTTACTTCTAAATAATATGCATTTTCATGTCTTATAAAAAAGATTTGTGGGACTGAGATAAAACATTAGAGACAGTTATATCTTGAAGTAAAATTCTCATGAAACAAGAAAAGTTAAAAACAAAATTCCTTATTAATTTGCATTCATACTTCTTAGATGACAATAACAGTGAGATATATATTGTTTTTAAAATCAGTCCTTTTTAAATAAAAGTTGAACTATGATCATTTCTTTTTCTTTTTGGTTGTCAGTATACTAAATTTATTACATTGTCTCATTAATCTGAATCTTTTATAGAATTCTTACATAGAATTTCTTTAAAAATTAAATCATAGATGGGACTTCCCTGGTGGCACAGTGGTTAAGAATCAGCCTGCCAATGCAGGGGACATGGGTTTAATCCCTGGTCTGGGAAGATCCCACATGCCATGGACCAACTAAGCCCATGTGTCAAAACTACTGAACCCCTGTGCCACAACCACTGAAGCCTGTGCGCCTATAGCCTATTCTCCACAACAAGAGAAGCCACCACACTGACAAGTCTGTGCACTGCAATGAAGAGGAGCTCCTGCTCGCTGCAACTAGAGAAAGCCCACATGCAGCAATGAAGACCCAATGTAGCCAAAAATTTAAAAAGTAAAAAGTAAATAAATTTATTTTTTAAAGTCCTACTGTTCAAATATTTTAAAAAATTATATCATAGGAAAAAAATCAGAAACAATAAAAACTACTCTGAATGATTTAATCATTCAACACAACAAGCTGCTTCCCAAAAAAGGAACAGAGAAAGTCCAATGAATACATAAAATAATAAAGATATGAGTAGATAGAGATGAAAAAGAGAAACAACACCATTTAAAAATAAAGTAACAAAATCAAAACTTGGTGTTTTGGTAAAATTTATTTTAAAAGTCACTCCTTTAACAAGACTGCACAGGAAAAAAAAGAGAGAAAATGCAAATAAAGAAAATACAAACAGAAAGGTGAATAACTATTGAAAACAACAGAGACTGAGAAAATAAAATTTATTTATGAATAGTGTGCTAATAAATGTATCCAAAATAAAATGGATACACTTTCTAGAAAAATATAACATCACAATTGGTGAAGAAAAATAGAAAATTTAGACCAATAATATTAAAGAAATTGAAATGGTATTCAAATACCTCCCCCCACCTCCACCACCATAACCACCTGCAATATGTAGTTCCAGACAGCTAGAGGTAAGTTCAACTAATGTTTAAGGAACCATTAATTCCTATTTTATACAAATTGTTCCAGAAAATAGAAAAAGAGTTAAAGCTTCCCAGCTTTTTTACAAGGCCCAAGAGATCTTGACTCTAAAATCAGACAAGGATGGCTGTCTCACTCCCGTGGCCAGACACTAAGAAGGGCCCTGGTGAAGGCAGGCTCTCTCGCACTGTTCCACTCCCCCCTTGTGCTGCATAACCACCCAGGGCCAGCTCTCTTTCATACATTGCTACCAGATACTTCACATGCTCCATTTCCACTGGGGCTCCTGCAAACCTGGGTGCTGCTGCTTCCATGCCCCCTCCTTGCCAGGGTGGACTCATGTGCTCTGGGGCAGCCTGGAGAACAGAAACTTGTGGGTGGCCCACATGCAGAGGTGGGGAAGAAAGCACATCTGATGACCAGGGGATCTAAGGAAGAAAACCTGAAATCTATCCTCGTAGATGTGCAAACCATGAATTAGCACCCCCATGACCTGCTTTGTAAACTCAGCACCTTCAGAACATATGAATGGACAACCATTACTCCCACAGCCAAGACAGGTCTACCTTAAGCAGCTGTAGATTTTGTGGGGACACACACGTGGGGGTTGGGCCAGGCCAGAGTAGAAGCTGCCTCTATAGCACCCACCATGGGTCCAGATCTATGATTACTGAAATCCTGGGGTCTGACCTTAGAAGATCTATTCTGGTGGCCTGGTGAAAACAATGCCTAAGAGAAACCAGGGCCAATGCCATCATACCAACGGTTAAGGTGGGGCTGAGAGCAGTGCCAACAACAGAGTAATTTGTGAGTTTGCACAACAGGTGAAAGGTGACACAACAGAACACACTCATAGGCGAAGTGCTTCAGAGGAGGAATACTCAGTGGCTTCTTTCCCAGTGGGGGTGCTCCAATCCCATATACCTTGCACCACAGGTCAGGAACATAACAAAGAAACAAATCTAGGGGGCTCTACTCCATCAACTAGAGAGCAGACTCCACCCCTGACAGGGCAGTGACAACCACACAGCAAAATGGACTCACCACTCAATATCCAGGGTATTTTCTGGTCACCACAACACCAGTCAAACCACCTATCAGGGTGAAAATAGCCAGCATACACTGAGGAAAGAGGTGGCAGACATCCATATTTCAACAGCTCTTACACCAAAAAAATAATTAAACCCATGCAGGCTACACAGGGAAGTTCCCACATTAAAATGGCCCTCCAGGACAGTCTGAGGGTCTGGCCTTGGGAGGAAGAACCCCCAGAGCATTTAGTCCAGAAGTCCAGTGGGTTTTGACTGGAAGAGCCCACAGGGCTAGGAGAAACAGACTCCAATCTTGGAGTGTGCACACAAGGTCTCACACAGACTGGGACACAGCACAAAGCAGTACTTCCAAAGAACTTAGGCTAGATCTACCTGGAGGTCATAGTGGGTCTCCTGGGGAGGCAGGAGTTGGCTGTAGCACACTGTGTGGGCAAGGATGCTGGTAACACAGGCCCCAGGGAGTTTTGTTATTGTTGTGGTTGTTTATTTTTAATTTATTTTTATTTTTTTAATTTTATTTTAATTTTTGTTTTTTGGGTTTCTTTTTGCATTTGTTTATTTGTATTTGTTGTTGTTTCCTTTTCTTTGTTTTTTATTGTTTGTTTCATTTTTATTATTTGTTTTCTTTTTTGATGTTTTTTGTTTGTTTTCTTTTGGCTGCACCATGCAGCTTGTGGGATCTTCGTTCCTGATGGGGGTAGAACCCCACCCCCATGGTGCAAGTGCTGAATCTTGGCCACTGGAATCCCAGGGAATTGCCAGCCCTCAAGAATATTAATTGCTGTGAACTCTTCTAGAGGTCATGATCTCGGCACCAAGACATGGCCCTATCCAACAGATTGCAGGCTCCAGTGTTGGAATGTCTCGGTCCAAATGACCAGTAAGACAGAAACACAGCCCCACCCTTCAGCAGACAGGCTGCCTGAAGTAGTACTAAGCTCACAGAAACACAAAAAAACACCACTTGACAAAACCCTACCCATCAGAGCGACAAGAACCAGCTCCAACCACCAGAGGACATGCCCCAGTCCCTGCTACCAGGAAGCCTGCACAAGATTCTGACCAAACTCACCCGCCAGAGGCAGACACCAGAAGCTATAAGAACTATGATCCTGCAGTCTGCAAAAAGGATACTACAAAAACAGTAAGTTAGACAAAATGAGACGACAGAGAAATATTTTGCAGATGAAGGAGCAAGATAAAAACCTGTAAGAACAACAAAATGAAGTGGAGATAGGCAAACTACTTGAAAAAGAATTCAGAGTAATGAGAGTAAAGATGATCCAAGATCTTGGAAAGAAACGGAGACATGGATGAAGAAGATAAAAGAAATGTTTAACAAGGACCTAGAAGAACTAAAAAACAAACAAACAATGATGAACAATATGATAACTGAAATGAAAAATACACTAGAAGAAGCAATAGAGGAATAACTGAGACAGAAGAGTGGATAAGTGAGCTGGAAGATAGAATGGTCAAAATTACTGACACAAAACAAAAAAAATGGAAACAAATGAGGACACTATCAGAGACCTATGGGACAAGATTAAATGCACTAACGTTAAAATGATAGGAGTCCCAGAAGAAGAGAAAGAGGAAGTGAGTAAGAAAATATTTGAATTTATTATAGTCAAAAAATTCCCTAACATGAGAAAGGGAATATTCATTCAAGTCCAGGAAGTGCAGAGTCCCATACAGGATAAGCCCAAGGAGTAACACAATGAGACACATATTAATCAAACTAACAAAAATTAAATACAAGGAAAAATATTAAAAGCACAGGGAGATAAGCTCGGTGCTTTGTGACCACCTGGATGGGTGGGGTAGGGAGGGTGGGAGGGAGGGAGACGCAAGAGGGAGGAGATATGGGAACATATGTATGTGTATAATTGATTCACTTTGTTGTAAAGCAGAAACTAACATCATTGTAAAACAGTTATTCTCCAATAAAGATGTTAAAAAAATTTTTTTTTAATTAAAAAAAGCAACAAAAGAAAAAGTAGCATACAAGGGAATCCCCATTAGGTTATCACCTGATCTTTCAGCAGAAAATCTGCAGGCTATAAAAGAGTGGCACAATATATTTAAAGTGATGAAAGAAAAAACCTACAGAAAAGAACACTTTACACAGCAAGGCTCTCATTCAGGTCTGATGGAGAAATCAAAAACTTTAGAGAGGAGAAAAAAAGCTAAGAGAATTCATCACCACTAAACCAGCATTACAACAAATACTAAAGGAGCTACTATATGCAGGGAAAAAAAAAAGGTCACAATTAAAAACAAGAAAATCACAAGTGGGAAAGCTCATTGGTAAAGGAAAATATACAGTAAAAGGAAGAATTCAAACACACACAATATGATATCAAAACTGGAAACCGGGCTTCCCTGGTGGCACAGTGGTTGAGAGTCTGCTTGTCGATGCAGGGGACACGGGTTCGTGCCTCGATCCAGGAAGATCCCACATGCTGCAGAGCGGCTGGGCACGTGAGCCATGGCCGCTGAGCCTGCCCGTCCAGAGCCTGTGCTCCGCAACGGGAGAGGCCACAACAGTGGGAGGACCGTGTACTGCAAAAAAAAAAAAAAACAAAACTGGAAACCATGAGAAGAGTACAAATACAGAAAATGGGAACTGCATCTGAAATTAAGAGAGCAGCAACATAAAACTATATATATATGTGTGTGTGTGTGTAGAAACAGAGACTGCTACATCAAAACCTGAAGGGAACAGGAAAGCTAAAAACTACAAAAGATAAACACAAAAATAAGTAAAAGCAACCCAAACACAACACCAAAAATCGTCATCAAACCACAAGGGAACAAAAGAGAAAGTGAAGAAAAAGACCCACAATAACACATCCAAAACAATTAAGAAAATGGTAAAAGGAGTGTACATATTGATAATTATCTTAAATGTAAATGGATTAAATGTTCCAACCAAAAGATACAGACTGGCTGAATGGATACAAAAATAAGACCCATATACATGCTGTCTACAGGATACCCACTTCAGACCTAGGGATACATACATACTGAAATTGAGGGGATGGAAAAAATATTCCATGCCAATGGAAATCAAAAGAAACCTGGAGTAGCAATACACGTATCAGACACAACAGAATTTTTTTAAAAAGACTGTTACAAGAGACAAGGAAAAACATTACATAATCGCCAGCAGATCAATCCAAGAAGAAGATATACCAGTTGTAAATATATATGCACACAACATAGGAGCATCTCAATATGTAAGGCACATACTAACAGCCATAAAAAGGGAAATTGACAGTTACACAATAATAGTGGGGGCAATAACAGCCCACTTACACCAATGGACAGAAAATCCAGACATAAAATTAATAAGGAAACACAAGCCTTAAATGACACATTAGAGTAGATAGACTTAACTAATATCTACAGGACATTCCATCTGAAAGTAACAGAATACACTTTCTTCTCAACTGCACACTGAACATTCTCCAGAATAGTTCAAATCTTTGGTCACAAATCAAGCTTCAGTAAATTTAAGAAAATTGCAATCATACCAAACATCTTTTCCAACCAAAATGCTATGAGATTAGAAATCAATTACAGGAAAATAAAACTGTAAAAAACACAAACACATGGAGGCTAAACAATATGTTACCAAACAAACAATGGATCACTGAATAAATCAAAGAGTAAATAGGAAAATACCTAGAGACAAATGACAACGAAAACTCAACAATCCAAAATCCATGGGACACAGTGAAAGCAGTTTTAAGACAGAAGTGTATAGCATTACAATCTTAACTCAAGAAATATCGCAAATTAAAACACTAACTGTACACTTAAAGCAATTAGAGAAAGAAGAACCAACAACACCCAAAGTTAGTAGAAGGAGAGATATCTGAAAGATCAGAACAGAAATAACTGAAATAGAGATGAAGAAGATGATAGCAATGATCAATAAAACTAAAAGCTGGTTCTTTGAGAAGATAAAATTTGACAAACTTTTAGCCAAACTCATCAAGAAAAAAGGGAGAGGATTCAAATCAATAAAATTAGAAATGAAAAAGGAGAAGTTACAGCAGACACCACAGAAATACAAAGGATCATAAAAGATTATTACAAGCAACTATACGCCAATAAAGTGGACAACCTAGAAGAAATGGACAAAACCTTAGAGAGGTACAACCTTCCAAGACTGAACCAGGAAGAAATAGAAAATATGAACAGACCAATAAGAAGTACTGATCGAATCTGTGATTTAAAAACTCCCACAGGTCTTCCTTGGTGGCACAGTGGTTGAGAGTCCGCCTGCCGATGCAGGGGACATGGGTTCATGCCCCGGTCCAGGAAGATCCCACATGCCGTGCAGCGGCTGGGCCTGTGATCCATGGCTGTTGAGCCTGTGCGTCCGTAGCCTGTGTTCTGCAAAGGGAGAGGCCACAACAGTGAGAGGCCCGCGTACCACAAAAAAAACAAAAACAAAAAAACTACCAACAAAGAAAAGTCCAGGACCAGATAGATGCATAGCTTCTGTCAAACATTTTTGAGAAGAGTTAACAGCTATCGGCTGATACTCTTCCAAAAAACTGCAGAAACAGGAAGACTCCCAAGATCAATCTACAAGGCTACCATCACTCTGACAGCAAAAGCAAACAAAAATATTACAAAAACAGAAATTTACAGGCCTATATCACTGATGAACATAGACACAAAATCTTCAACAAAATACTACCAAACTGAAACCAACAACACATTAAGAGTACCATACACCATGATCAAGTGGGATTTATCCTAGAGATGCAAGGTTTCTTCAGTATATGCAAATCATTCAATGTGATACACCACATTAACAAACTGAAGTATAAAAACCATATGATCATCGTAATAGATGCAGAAGAAGCTTTTGACAAAATTCATCACTCATTTAAGATTAAAACTCTCCAGGGGACTTGCCTGGTGAAACAGTGGTTAAGAATCTGCCTGCCAATGCCCGGGAAATGGGTTAGGACACTGGTCCAGGAAGATCCCATGTGCCACATCTACTGAGCCTGTGCTCTAGAGCCCATGAGACACAACTACTGAGCCCACGTGCTGTAACTACTGAAGCCCACACCCCTAGAGCCCATGCTCCACAACAAGAGAAGTCACCACAATGAGAAGTCTACACACCACAATAAAGAGTAACCCCTGCTCGACACAACTAGAGAAAGCCCATGCACAGCAACAAAGACCCAAAACAGCCAAATAAATAAATAAATAAACAAATAAATTTATTTAAAAAAACTGTCCAGAAAATGTGCATAGATGGAACATACCTCAACATAACAAGGGTCGTATATGACAAACCCACAGCAAGCATAATTTCTTTTCTTTTTCTTTATGAATCCCTTAATATCGGAAAATTTTATTATACAATGAAGGTTACTTCACAAAGCAGTGGAACAATACGGATAATTCAATAAATAATGCTGGAATAATTTTTTATACAGATTTTAAAACCCATGAAATTGAATCCCTTCTTTGCACTGTATACATGAGTTAATTCCAATAAAGCTGAAGACTCAAATATGAAAGAGTAAACTGAAAAATTTTAGGAGAAAATACAAAGAGAAGGAATAATTTTATAAACAAGACTCAAAAGGCATAAACAATAAAGGAAAGATATTTATATCTTATTATACTGACCTTAAAAACTTCTATTAATCACATAATACTGCCAAAGAAAGTGAAAGGAACAAACCGCAAATTGGAAGAAGTTATTTACACCACATAACACTGATGAAAAAGGATTAGTATTCAGAAACTATAAAGACCAAAAAATATTTCTGTAAAAAATGAGCAAAAGGGACTTCCCTGAACCCTACATAAGGCACTGTGGTGACCTAAATGGGAAGGAAATCCAGAAAAGAGGGGGTATATGTATATGTATATCTGATTCATTTTGCTGTACAGTAGAAACTACAACAACTTTGTAAAGCAACTATACTCCAATAAAACTTATTTTTTTAAAAAAGTGGTTAAGTTGGTAAAATAAAAAGAAGAGGGGGACTTCCCTGGCTGTCCAATGGTTAAGACTCCATGTTTCCAATGCAGGGGATGTGGGTTTGATCCCTGGCTGGAGAACAAAGATGCCACATGCTGCGTGGTGCGACCAAAAAAAATATTGGGCAAAAGTATAATTGGTCAATAATATATGAAGAGGCTGTTATTATTAGTAGTAATACAGGAAATTAAAATTAAAACCACAATGAGATGTCATTTAAAATACAATGCATAATAACATCAAACTATATAAAATCTCCATGTTGAAAACTATAAAACATGCTGATAAATTAAAACATAATCTGAGTTCTTCGAGCGATATACCATATTCGTGGACAGGAAGGTTCATTATTAAGATAGCAACTATCCCCAAATTTATCTGTAGATCAAATTCAATGCCAGTCAAAATCCCACCAGGCAGTAACGCAAATAGAAAGCAAATAGTCAGATGGCATGTTCAAACCTCAATATATTAATGACTGGTTCAACTAAATGCCCCAATCAAAAGTTAAGAATTAGCACAATGAATTTTTTAAATATATGTTGCTTACATGGTACAAATTTAGAAAGATTAAAAGTAAAAGGATGGGAAAGTTATAGCATGCAAACATTATGGCAAAAAACATTACTTAGAGATAAAGATTCAATAAACCAGGTAAAACAATTCTAAATTTGTATGCACAAAGAGCACCAACACATGTAAATTTAGAATTAGCATAACTATAAGGAGAAACAGAAAAATCTATTCCCCAAGCAAAACACTTTAATATACTTTTCATGTTATATGATAACTGATAGAGATCAATAAGAACAGAGAAGATTTGAATAATATTATTTAAAAATATAACAATCAACATATATAAAGCACTACATCCAAAATTCATTATTTTAAATGTACATAAAACATTTTTTAAAATAATCTTATGCTGGTGCATAAAGTAAATCTCAATAAACTTCATAATCTTCAAATCATAGAGTAAAATTAAGTTAGAGATCAATGGGAAAAATAACTAGAAAGAAAAAGCAAATCTCATCAGGCTTTTTTGTAGAATTTGACAAGCTGTTTCTAAAATTTATGTGGAAATGTAAAAGACCTTGAATAGAAAAGCAATTTTGGTAAAAAAGAATAAAGTTGGAGACTTATGCTACCTGATTTCAAGGCTTAATATTTGGCTATAGAAACCAAGAGAGTGTGGTATTGGCAGGGGGATAGTCACATAGATCAATAGATCAGAGTAGAAAACTCAAGACTAGACCCACACTTTAGTACCCTAACAAATCAAGAATGAGAAGGCAACCCTAATTTTTAAAAAAAGGGAGAAACATGAACAGATATTTAAAAACAAGGTAAATGACTGTTCAATAAACTCATGAAGATACACTCAGCATCATTAAAAATCAGGGAAATATAAATGAAATCATGAAGAATACCACTTTATAAGCACGGGAATGGCTAAAATTAAAAACTTTGGCAATACCAAGTATTAATGTGGAGTAACTGGAAGCCTCCTACTTTGCTGTTAGAGAGGTAAAATAATACAATCGCAATAGAAAAGCATTTCAGTAGTTTCTTTTCTTTTTTATAATTATTGAATTTTATTTTATTTGCTTTTTTATACAGCAGGTTCATATTACTCATCAATTTTATGCACATCAGTGGAATCTAAGAAAAAAATAAATGTCATGAAGAACTTAGGGGCAAGACGGGAATAAAGACACAGACCTACTAGAGAATGGACTTGAGGATATGGGGAGGGGGAAGGGTAAGCTGTGACAAGTGAGAGAGTGGCATGGACATATAGACACTACCAAACGTAAAATGGATGGCTAGTGGGAAGCAACTGCATAGCACAGGGAGATCAGCTCGGTGCTTTATGACCACCTGGATGGGGGAGATAGGGATGGGGGGAGGGAGGGAGACACAAGAGGGAGGAGATATGGGAACATATGTATATGTATAACTAATTCACTTTGTTATAAAGCAGATACTAACACACCATTGTAATGCAATTATACTCCAATAAAGATTAAAAAAAGATGCAATGCAACAAAATAAATAATAAATCAATAAATATTTATAAATAAATAAATAAAAACCATATGTTCTTAAAAAAAATACATGTCAATACCAATAGCCCAATTCTTCACACCACCACCCCACACCCCTGCCACTTTCCACCCCTGGTGTCCATACTATTCACCTCTACATCAGTGTCTCTATTTCTGCCCTGAAAACTGGTTCATCTGTACCATTTTTCTAGGTTCCACATATATGCATTATATTACGATATTTGTTTTTCTCTTTCTGATTTACTTCACTCTGTATGACAGTCTCTAGATACATCCACGTTTCAACAAATGACCCAATTTCATTGCTTTTTATGGCTGAGTAATATTCCATTGTATATATGTACCACATCTTCTTCATCCATTCGTCTGTTGATGGGCATTTAGGTTGCTTCTATGACGTGGCTATCGTAAATAGTGCTTCAATGAACATTGGGGTGCATGTGTCTTTTTGAATTACGGTTTTCTCTGGGTATATGTCCAGTAGTGGGATTGCTGAGTCAGATGGTAATTCTATTTTTAGTTTCTTACGGAAACTCCATACTGTTCTCTATAGTGGCTGTATCAATTTACATTTCCAAAAACACTGCAAGAGGGTTCCCTTTTCTCCAAACCCTCTCCAGCATTAGTTGTATGTAGAATTTCTGATGATGCCAGTTCTAACTGGTGTGAGGTGATACCTCACTGTATTTTTCATTCACATTTCTCTAATAATTAGTGATGTTTAGCAGCTTTTCATGGACTTCTTGACCATTTGTATGTCTTCTTTGGAGAAATGTCTCTTTAGGTCTTCTGCCAATTTTTGGATTGAGATATTTGTTGTTTTAATATTGAGCTGCATGAGTTGTTTATATATTTTGGAGATTAAACCTTTGTCCGTTGATTCATTTGTAAATATTTTCTCCCATTCTGAGTGTTGTCTTCTTACCTTGTTTATGGTTTCCTTTGCTTTGTAAAAGCTTTTAAATTTCATTAGGTCCGATCTGTTTATTTTTGTTTTTATTTCCATTATACTAGGAGGTGGATCAAAAAGTATCTTGCTGTGATTTATGTCAAAGAGAGTTCTTCCTATGTTTTCCTCTAAGAGTTTTATAGTGTCTGGTCTTACATTTAGGTCACTAGTCCATTTTGAGTTTATTTTTGTGTATGGTGTTAGGGAGTGTTCTAATTTCATTATTTTACATGTATCTCTCCAGTTTTCACAGCACCACTTGTTGAAGAGACTGTCTTTTCTCCATTGTATATCTTTGCCTCCTTTGTCATAGAGTAACTGACGATAAGCGTGTGGGTTTACCTCTGGGCTTTCTATCTTGTTCCATTGATCAATATTTCTGTTTTTGTGCCAGTGTCATATTGTCTTGATGAGTGCAGCTTTGTAGTATAGTCTGAAGTCAGGGAGTCTGCTTCCTCTAGCTCCGCTCTTTTCCCTCAAGACTGCTTTTGCTATTCAGGGACTTCTGTGTCCCATTAAAATTTTAAGATTTTTTTCTAGTTCTATAAAAAATGCCATTGGTAATTTGATAGGGATTGCAATGAATCTGTAGATTGCTTTGGGTAGTATACTCATTTTCACAATATTGACTCTTCTAGTCCAAAAACGTGGTATATCTCTCCATCTGTTAGTATCATCTTTAATTTCTTTCATCAGTGTCTTACAGTTTTCTGCATACAGGTCTTTTGTCTCCCTGGTAGGTTTATTCCTAGGTATTTTCTTCTTTTTGCTGCAATGGTAAATGGGAGTTTTTCCTTAAATTCTCTTTCAGATTTTTCATCATTAGTATATAGGAATGAAGAGATTTCTGTGCATTAATTTTGTATCCTGCAACTTTACCACATTCATTGATTAGCTCTAGTAGTTTTCTGGTGGCATCTTTAGGATTCTCTATGTATAGTATCATGTCATCTGCAAGCCGTGACAGTTTTATTTCTTTTCCAATTTGTATTCCTTTTATTTCTTTTTCTTCTCTGATTGCTGTGGCTAAGACTTCCAAAACTATGTTGAATAATAGTGGCGAGAGTGCACATCCTTATCTTCTTCCTGATCTTAGAGGAAATGCTTTCAGGTTTTCACCATTGAGAAGGATTTTGGCTGTGACTTTGTCATATATGGCCTTTATTATGTTGAGGTAGGTTCCCTCTATGACCACTTTCTGGAGAGTTTTTATCATAAATCGGTGTTGAATTTTGTCAAAAGCTTTTTCTGCATCTATTGTGATGATCATATGGATTTTATTCTTCAATTTGTTAATATGGTGTATCACAATGTTTGATTTGCATATATTGAAGAATCCTTGCATCCCTCAGGTAAATCCCACTTGATCATGGTGTATGATCCTGTTAATGTGTTGTTGGATTTTTTTAGCTAGTATTTTGTTGAGGAATTTTGCATCTGTATTCATCAGTGGTATTGGTCTGTAATTTTCTTTTTTGTAATATTTTTTTCTGGTTTTGGTATCAGGGTGATGGTGGCCTCACAGTATGAGTTTGTGAGTGTTCCTTTCTCCACAAGGATGGTGAGAAGAATGGGTGTTAGCTCTTCTCTAAATGTTTGGTAGAATTCAGCTGTGAAGCCACCTGATCCTGGATTTCTGTTTGTTGGAAAATTTTTAATCAAAGTTTCAATTTCATTACTTGTGATTCGTCTGTTTATATTTTCTATTTCTTCCTTGTTCAGTCTGGGAAGGTTATACCTTCCTAAGAATTGGTCCTTTCCTCCCAGGTCGTCCGTTTTATTGGCATAGAGTTGCTTGTAGTAGTCTTTTAGGCTGCTTTGTATTTCTGCAGTGTCGGTTGTAACTTTTCCTTTTCCATTTCTAATTATATTGATTTGAGTCCTGTCCCTCTTTTTCTTGATGAGTCTGGCTAATGGTTTATCAATTTTGTTTATCTTGACAAAGAACCACCTTTTAATTTTCTTGATCTTTGCTATTGTTTTCTTTGTTTCTATTTCATTTATTTCTACTCTGATATTTATGATTTCTTTCCTCCTGCTAATTTTGGGTTTTGTTTGTTCTTCATTCTCTAGTTCCTTTAGGTGTAAGGTTACTTTGTTTATTTGAGCTTTTTCATGTTTCTTGAGTTAGGTTTGTATAGCTATAAACTTCCCTGTTAGAACTGCTTTTGCTGCGCCCCAAAGGTTTTGGATCGTCGTGTTTTCATTTTCATTTGTCTCTAGTTATTTTTTTATTTCCTCTTTGATTTCTTCAGTGATCTCTTGGATATTTAGTACATATTGTTTAGCCTCCATGTGTTTGTATTTTTTACTGTTTTTCCCCGGTAATTCATTTGTAATCTCATAGCATTGTTTTCAGAAAAGAGGCTGAATATGATTTCAACTTTCTCAAATTTACTGAAGCTTGATTTCTGACCCAAGATGTGATCTATCCTGGAGAATGTTCCATGTGCACTTGAGAAGTGTAATCTGCTGTTTTTGGATGGAATATCCTGTAAATAGCAATTTAATCTATCTGGTCTATTGTGTCATTTGAAGCTTCTGTTTTCTTATTTACTTTCATTTTGGATGATCTGTCCATTGGTGAATGTGGGGTGTTAATGTCCCCTACCATTATTGTGCTACTGTCGATTTCCTCTTTCATAGCTGTTAACAGTTGCCTTATGTATTGAGGTGCTCCTATGTTGGGTGCATATATATTTATAATTGTTATAATTTCTTCTTGGGTTGGTCTCTTGATCATTATGTAGTGTCCTTCTTTGTATCTTTTACGGTCTTTGTTTTAAAGTCTATTTTATCTTATATGAGTATTGCTACTCCAGCTTTCTTTTGATTTCCATTTTCATGGAATACCTTTTTCCATCCCCTCACTTTCAGTCTGTATGTGTCCCTAGGTCTGAAGTGGGCCTCTTGTAGACAGCATATATATGGGTCTTGTTTTGTATCCATTCTGCAAGCCTGTGTCTTTTGGTTGGAGCATTTAATCCATTCACGTTTAAGTTAACTATAGATATGCATGTGCCATAACCATTTTCTTAATTGTTTTGTGTTTGTTATTGTAGGTCTTTTTCTTCTCTTTTGTTTCCTACTTTTCCTTTAGCATTTGTTGTAGAGCTGGTTTGGTGGTGCTGAATTCTCCTAGCTTTTGCTTGTCTGTAAAGCTTTTGATTTCTCCATTGAATCTGAATGAGATCCTTGCCAGGTAGAGTAATCGTGGTTGTAGTTTCTTCCCTTTCATCACTTTAAGTGTATCATGGCACTCCCTTCTGGCTTGTAGATTTTCTGCTGTGAAATAAGCTGTTAACCTTATGGGAGTTCCCTTGTATGTTATTTGTTGTTTTTCCCTTGCTGCTTTCAATAATTTTTGTTTGTCTTTCATTTTTGCAAATTTGATTATTATGAGTCTTGGCGTGTATCTCCTTGGGTTTATTCTGTATGGGATTCTCTGTGCTTCCTGGACTTCGGTGGCTATTTCCTTTCCCATGTTAGGGACTTTTTTTACTATAATCCCTTCAAATATTTTCTTGGGTCATTTCTCTCTCTCTTCTCCTTCTGGGACCCCTATAATGTGAATGTTGTTGTGTTTAATGTTGTCCCAGACGTCTCTTAGGCTGTCTTCATTTCTTTGCATTCTTTTTTCTTTAGTCTGTTCCACAGCAGTGAATTCCAACATTCTGTCTTCCAGGTCACTTATCCGTTCTTCTGCCTCAGTTATTCTGCTATTGATTCCTTTTAATGTAGTTTTCATTTCAGTTATTTTATTGTTCATCTCTTTTTGTTTGTTCTTTAATTCTTCTAGGTCTTTGTTAAACAGTTCTTGTATCTTCTCTATCTTTGCCTGCATTTTTTTTCCAAGGTCCTGGGTCATCTTCACTATCATTATTCTGAATTTTTTTCTGGAAAGTTGCCTATCTCCACTTCATTTAGTTGTTTTTTCTGGGGTTTTATCTTCTTCATTCATCTGGTACATAATCCTCTTCCTTTTCATCCTGTCTATCTTTCTGTGAATGTGGTTTTTGTTCTGCAGGCTGCAGTATTGTAGTTCTTCTTGCTTCTGTTGTCTGCCCTCTGGTGGATGAGGCTATCTAAGAGTCTTGTGTAAGTTTCCTGATGGGAGGGACTGGTGGTGGGTAAAGCTGGGTGTTGCTCTGGTGAGCAGAGCTCAGTAAAACTTTAATCCGCTTGATTGCTGATGGGTGGCCCTGGGTTCCTTCCCTGTTGGTTGTTTGGCGTGAGACAACTTAACACTGGAGTGTACCCAGGCTCTTTGATGGGGCTATTGGCAGACTCTGGTAGGGTTCACGCCAAGGAGTACTTCCCAGAACTTCTTCTGCCAGGGTTCTTGTCCGCATGGTGAGACACAGCCAGCCCCTGCTTTTGCAGGAAACCTTCCCACACTAGTAGGTAAGTCTGGTTCAGTCACCCTTGGGGTCACTACTCCTTCCCCTGGGACCGATGCACACACTACTTTGTGCCCATCAAGAGTGGAGTCTCTGTTTTCCCCAGTCTTGTCAGAGTCCTGCAATCAAATCCCAGTAACCTTCAAAGTCTGATTCTCTAGGAATTCCTCCTCCCGTTGCCAGACTCCCAGGTTCAGAAGCCTGACGGGGGGCTCAGAACCTTCACTCCAGTGGGTGGACTTCTGTGGTATAAGTGTGCTCCAGTTTGTGAGTCACCCACCCAGCAGTTATGGGATTTTATTTTATTGTGATTGCTTCCCTCCTACCATCTCATTGTGGCTTCTCCTTTGACTTTGGATGTGGGTTGTCTTTTTCAGTGAGTTCCAGTGTCTTCCTGTTGATGACCGTTCAGCAGTAAGTAGTTATTGTGGTGTTCTCTCAAGAGAGTGAGAGCACGTCCTTCTACTCCGCCATCTTGGTTCAGGCTCCACACGCATCATTTTAAATCATGAAAAACTGAAACTATTTCCTCTAACTTCAGGAACAAGACAAGGATATCCATTCTCACCACTTTTATTCAAAATAGTTTTAGAAGTCTTAGTCATGGCAATCAGATAAGAAAAAGAAATAAAAGGAATCCAAATTGGAAAAGAAGAGATAAAACTGTGACCCTTTGCAGATGACATGATATTATACACAGAAAATTCTAAAGATGCTACCAAAAAACTACTAGAGCTCATCAATGAATTTAGTAAAGTTGCAGGATACAAAATTAATACACAGAAATCACTTGCATTCCTATACACTAACAATGAAATATCGGAAAGAGAAATTAAGGAAACAATCCCATTTACTATGCATCAAAAAGAATAAAATACTAAAAATAACCCTGCCTAAGTAGGCAGAAGGCTTATACTCAGAAAAATGTAAGATACTGATGAAGGAAATCAAAAAAACACACAAAGATATGGAGAGATATACCATGTTTCTGGATTGGAAGTATTAATATTGTCAACATGACTATACTACACAAAGCAATCTACAGATACAGTGTAATCCATATCAAACTAACAATAGCATTTTTCACAGAATAGAACAAAAAATTTACAATTTGTATGATAACAGGGTGATCCCAAATAACCAAAGCAATCTTGAGAAAGAAAAACCGAGCTGGAGGAATCAGGTTCTCTGACTTTAGACTATACTACAAAGATACAGTAATCAAGAGAGTATGGTACTGGCAGAAAAAACAGAATATAGATCAATGGAACAGAATAAAAGGCCCAGAGATAAACATCTGCACTTATGGTTACCAAATCTATGACAGAGGAGGCAAGAATATGTAATGGAGAAAAGACAGTGTCTTCAATAAGTGGTGCTGAGAAAACTGGGCAGCTACATGTAAAAGAATAAAATTAGAATACTCACAAACACCATACACAAAAATAAACTCAAAATGAATTCAAAACTTAAATGTTAGGCCAGACACTATAAAACTCTTAGAAGGAAAAATAGGCAGCACTCTCTTTGACATAAATGGCAACAATGCCTTTTTTGATCCACCTCCTAGAGTAATGGCAGTAAAACAGAAGTAAACAAATGGGACCTAATTAAACTTAAAAGCTTTGGCATAACAAAGGAAACCACAAATAAAATGAAAGGACAACCCACAGAATGGGGGAAAACATTTGAAAAGGAAGAGACTGACATGTGATTAATCTCTAAAATATACAAACAGCTCATGAAGCTCAATATGAAAAAACCAACAACCCAATCAAAAAATGGGTGGAAGATTTAAATATTTCTCCAAAGAAATCATACAGATGGCCAACAAACACTTGAAAAGATGCTCAACATCACTAATTATTAGAGATATACCAATCAAAACTACAATGAGGTATCACCTCACACCAGTCAGAATGACCATCATCAAACAGTCTACAAACTGTACATGCTGGAGAGAGTGTGGAGGAATGGGAACCTCCTACACTGTCGGTGGGAATATAAATTTGTACAGCCACTATGGAGAACACTATGGAAGTTCCTTAAGAAACTAAAAATAGACCTACCATGTAGCCATGCAATTCCACTCCTGGGAATATATCTGGAGAAAACCATGATTTGAAATGATACATGTATCTCAATATTCATTGCAGAACTATTTGCAATAGTCATGAGATGGAAGCGACCTAAACGTCCACGATCAACAGAGGAATGGATAAAGAAGATGTGGTGTGTGTATATATATATATATATATATATATATAAAATGGAATATTGCTCGGCCATAAAAAAGAAGAAAATAATGCCATTTACAGCAACATGGATGGAACTAGAGATTGTCATACTAAGTGAATTAAGTCAGGTAGTGGAAGACAAATATCATATGATATTGCTTATATGTGGTGTCTAAAAAATAGTACAATACAAATGAACTTATTTACAAAGCAGATATAGAGTTAGAGATGTAGAAGACAAACTTACAGTTACCAGGGTGGAAAGCGGGGTCAGGGATAAATTGCAAGACTGGGATTTGCATATACACACCACTGTATATAAAATAGATAACTAATAAGGACCTACTATATAGCACAGGTAACTCTTCCCAATACTCTGTAATGACTTATATGTAAAAGAATCTAAACAATTATTGGATATATGCATATGTATAATTGATACATTTTGCTGTACAGAAGAAACTAACACAATATTGTAAATCTACTATACTTTAATAAAAATAAAAAAAGAGAAGTTAGATGTTTCTAACCAAAAGTTTGAAAATATAAAGAAGTAACAAACAGAGCTGAAGATATAATAACTGGAAAAAAATACACTAGAGGAAATCAACCTTGTATTAAAACATACCTAAGAATGGATCAGTGAGCTGGAAGACAGACTAATGGAAATCACTGAAATTTAACAGAAAAAGGAAACAGAATGGTAAAGGATGAGAACTGTTTAAGGGATATCTGGGAAGACATCAAGTGTGCTATCATTTACATTACAGGGATCTCAGAAAGAGAAGAGAGATAGAAAGGAGCCTACTATGTATTTGAATACTTAATAGGTGTAAAATTCCCTAACCTGGGAAAGGAAATAGACATCCAGTTCCAGGAAGCACAGTGTCCCAAACAGCATCAACCCAAAGAGGACCACCATAAGACATATTGTAATTAAAATGGCAAAAACTAAAGGCAAATAAAAGATATTAAAAGTAACAAGGAAAGGCAACAATTTATTTTCAAGGGAACTCCCATAAGGCTATAAACCGACTTTTCTGCAGATATTCTGCAAGCCAGAAAGGAGTGGCATGGTATATTTAAATTAACAAAAGTACAAAAATCCTACAAACAGGAATACTCTACCCAGCAAAGCTTTTATTCAGATTTGATGGAGAGGTCAAAGTTTTACAAACAAGCAAAAGCTAAAAGAGTTCAGCACTACCAAACAATCTTTACAAGAAATGCTAAATGGACTTCTCTAATCAGAAAAGAAAAGACCACAACTGGAAATATGAAAATTGCAAAAAGAAAAATCTCATTCACAAGGACAAATATACAGTAAAGTTACTAAATCAGCCATGCATAAAAGTAGTATGCAAGTTAAAAGACAAAAGGAATAAAATCATCTACATCCAAAATAAGTGGTTAAGCTATGCAAAAGACAAAAAAATGTACAATTTGTTTTCAAAAACATTAAATATGGATGGCAGCAGTAAAAATGCAAGGTTATTAAACTAATTTCAAATTAAGAAATCAACAACTTAACTACATTATATATGTATATATATATATAAATCAAGCTATAGATAGATGATAGATAAATTGATAGATGATAGATAGATAGATAGGATACATAGTTTGCTATATAAAAGACTCATTGTAACTGCAGACCAAAAATATAGAGTAGATACATATGCAAAAAAGGAAAAGGAATTCAAACATAACACTAAAGAGTCATCAAACCACAAGGGAAGAGAGCAAAAGAAAACAAAGGAACCAAAGAGAACTACAAAAGCAACACAAAAATGAATGGAACCAAGTACATAGCTATCAATAATTACTTTAAATGTAAATACAATATATTCTCCAATCAAAGATACAGAGTGTGTAAATGGATATAAAAACAAGACACATATATATACTACCTACAAGAGACTCTATTCACACAGATTGAAATTAGGAGATGAAAAAAGGTACTCCATGCACATGAAAAGGAAAAGAAAGGGTAGCAATTCTTATATCAGAAAAAATATAATTTAAAACAAAGGCTGTAACAAGAAACAAAGAAGGACATTTCATAATGACTAAGGCCTCAATCCAAGAAGAAGACATAACAACAGTAAATATATATGCACCCAATATAGGAGTACCTAAATAAATAAACCAAATATTAAGAAACATAAATGTATATATTGACAGTGACACAGTAATAGTAGGGGACTTTAACAGCTCACTTACTTCAATAGACAGACCATCCAGACAGAAAATCAATAAGGAAATCCTGGAATTAAAAGTCACATTAGAGCAAATGGACTTGAGAGCTATAAATAGAACATTCCAACCAAAGGCAGCAGAATACATATTTCTTCCACGTACAAAGAGAAGATTCTTCAGTATATATCACATGTTAGGCAACAAAACCAGTCTCAAAAAATTTATGAAAATTGGAATTATATCAAACATCTTTACCAACCACAAAGCTATGAGACTAAAATCAACTACAAAACAAACTGTAAAAAACACAAACATGGGAGAGACCTTCAAGATGGCAAAGAAGTAGGATGTGGAGATCGTCTTCCTCCCCACAAATATGTCAAAAATACATCTACATGTAGAACAACTCCTACAGAATACCTACTGAAGGCTGGCAGAAGACCTCAGACTTCCCAAAAGGCAAGAAACTCCCCACATACCTGTGTAGGGCAAAAGAAAAAAAGAAAAAACAGAGACAAAAGAATAGGGAAGGACCTGCACCTCGGGGAGGGAGTTGTGAAGGAGGAAAAGTTTCCACACACTAGCAGTGGGGAAGCTCCAGAACCATGGAGAAGAGAGCAGTAGCATGAGTGCAGAGGGCAAAATGCAGAGATCCTTGCACAGAGGATCATAGTCAACCAGCACTCACCAACCTGGGACGCTTGTCTGCTCATCCACCAGGGTGGGTTGGGGGGCTGGGAGCTGAGGCTCAGGCTTCCGAGGTCAGACCCCAGTGAGAGGACCGGGGATGGCTGTGTGAAGACAGCCTGAAGGGGACTAGGGCACCACAGGTAACCAGGAGGGAGTCTAAGAAAATGTCTGTACCTGTCAGAGAGGCAAGAGACCATTGTGTCAGGGTATGCAATGAGAGGGGATTCCTGCTACGTTTGACCACAAAACGCAGAGCACCACCTAAGTGAGCTCCAGAGATGGGCATGAGCCGTGGCTATTGGCTCGGACCCCAGAGACAGGCATGAACCACTAACGCTGCCACCAGGAATCCAGTCTGCAAGTGCAGGTCACTACGCACACCCCCCCAGGAGCTTGTGCAGCACACCACTGCCAGGGTCCAGTGATCCGGGGACAACTTCTCCGGGAGAACACATGGTTGGCCTCAGGCTGTTGCAATGTCACGCTGGCCGCTGCCACTGCAGGGTCACCCTGCACTCCAATTATGACTACCGAGACACTCCCTCTCCCTGGCCTCAGTGAGCAAGAGGGCCTTAATCAGCCACTGCTTTAACCCCCGCCTGTGTGAGCAGTGAACAGACACCTGAGGGGGGCCTACACGCAGAGGTGGTGCCAAAACCAAAGCTGAGCCCCAGGAAGAGTGCAGAAAAAGAAAGGAAAGGGAAATTTCTCTGTGCAGCATCAGGAGCAGCAGATTAACTCCCCACAATCAACTTGATAAAACCTGCATCAGTGGAATAACTGAATAGGCAACGAATGTTCCAGAAATTGAGGAGGTGGACTTTGGGAGCAACTGTAGACTTGGGATATTCTTTCTGCATCTGATATGTTTCTGCTTTTAAGTTTATCTTAGTTTAGATTTTAGTGCTTGTTATCATTGTTGGATTTGTTTATTGGTTTGGTTGCCCACTTCTTTAATTTTTTTTTTAATTTTTAAATTTTTATATTTTTAAATTCTTATTATTTTCCTTTTTTCTCATTTTATGAGTGTGTATGTTACTTTGTGTGATTTTTGTCTGTTTAGGTTTGCTTTTACCATTTGTCCTATGGTTCTGTCCACTCATTTTTTTTTGTTTGTTTTCTTTGTTTTTCTTTTTATGAGTGTGTGTGTTTCTTTGTCTGATTTTGTCTGTTTAGTTTTGCTTTTACCGTTTGGTTTGGGGTTATATCTGTTCTTTTTTTTCTTCTTCTTCTTCTTGTTTTTTTTTTCCCTTGGTTTCTTCTGAACCATGTGGCTGGCAGGGTTCTGGTGCTCCAGACAGGTGCTGGACTTGAGCATCCGAGGTAGAAGAGCAGAGTCCAAAACATTGGACCACAAGAGACCTCCCAGTCCTACATAATATCAATTGGTGAGAGATATCCCAGAAATCTTCATCTCAATGCTAAGACCCAGCTCCACCTGACTGCCACGAAGATCCAGTGCTGGACGCCCAATGCCAAACAACTAGCAAGACAGGAATATAACCCTATCCATTAGCAGAGACTCTGCCTAAAATCATACTACGTTCACAGACACCCCAAAACACATGAGAGGACATGGCCCTGCCCACCAGAAGTACAAGATCCATCCCCACTGACCAGAGCACAGGCACCAGTCCCCTCCACAAGGAAGCCTAAACAACCAATGAACCAACCTCACTCACTAGGGACAGACACAAAAATAATGGGAACTACAAACTAGCAGCCTGAGAAAAGGAAACCCCAGACAGTAAGTTAAACAAAATGAGAAGACAGAGATATATGCAGTAGATGAAGAAGCAAGGTAAAAACCTACCAGACCAAAAATTTGAAGAGGAAATACGTAAATTACCCGAAAAATAATTCAGAGTAATGATAGTAAAGATGATACAAAATCTCGGAAATAAAATGGAGAAAATATAACAAACGTTTAACAAAGACCTAGAGGAAATAAATAGCAAACAAACAAGGATGTACAACACAATAAATGAAATTAAAAATACTATAGAAGGAATCAGTAGCAGAATAACTAAGGAAGAAAAACGGATAAGTGACCTGGAAGATAAAAGAGTGGAAACAACTGCCACAGAGCAGAATAAAGAAAAAAGAATGAAAAGAATTAAGGACAGTTTCAGAGACTGACACAACATTAAATGCAATAACTTTCTAAGTATGTGTCCCAGAACAAGAAGAGAAAAAGGAAGGGTCTGAGAAACTATCTGAAGAGATCATAGTCGAAAAATTCCCTATCATGGTAAAGGGAATAGTCAATCATGTCAAGGAAGCACAGAGGGACCCATATAAGATAAATACAAGGACAAACATGCCAACACATATTAATCAATCAAAAATTAAAAACAAAGAAAAAAATATTAAAACAACCAAGAGAAAACAACAAACAATATACAAGTGAATCCCCATAAGGTTTACAGCTGATCTTTCAGCAGAAACTCTACAAGCCAGAAGGCAGTGGCAGGAAATATTTAAAGTGATGAAAGGGAAAAAACTACAACCAAGATTACTCTATCCAGCAAGGATCTCATTCAGATTCAAGGGAGAAATTAAAACCTTTACAGACAACAAAAAGATAAGAGAATTCAGCACCACCAAACGAGCTTTACAACAAATGCTAAAGGAACATCTCTAGGCAGGAAACACAAGAGAAGGAAAAGACCTACCATAACAAACCCAAAACAATTAAAACAATGGTAATAGGAACATACATATTGATAATTACCTTAAATAAAAATGGAATAAATACTCTGACCAAAAGACACAGACTGGCTGAATGGGTACAAAAAAAAAAAGACGCGTTTATATGCTGTCTACAAGAGACCCACTTCAGACCTACAGACACATACAGAATGAAAGTGAGGGGATGGAAAAAAGATATTCCATGCAAATGGAAATCAAAAGAAAGCTCATGTAGCAACACTCATATCAGACAAAATAGATTTTAAAGTAAAGAATATTACGAGAGACAAAGAAGGACATGACATAATGATCAAGGGATCAATCCAAGAAGAAGACTTAACAATTATAAATATTCATGCATCCAACATAGGAAGACCACAATACATAAGGCAAATGCTAACAGACATAAAGGGGAAATCAACAGTAACACAATAATAGTAGGGGACTTTAACACCACACTTTCACCAATGGACAGATCATCCAAAATGAAAATAAATAACGAAACACAAGCTTTAAAAGACACATTAGACCAGATGGACTTAAATGATATACATAAGACATTCCATCCAAAAACAACAGACTACACTTTCTTCTCAAGTGCTCATGGAACATTCTCCAGGACAGATCATATCTTGAATCAAAAAATCAAGCCTCAGTAAAATTAAGAAAAGGGAACTCATAACAAGTATCTTTTCCAACCACAACGCTATGAGACTAAGTATCAATCACAGGAAAAAAATATAAAATATACAAACACATGGAGGCTAAGCAATACTCTACTAAATAACCAAGAGATAACTGAATAAATCAAAGAGGAAATCAAAAAATACCTAGAAACTAATGACAATGAAATAACCTATGGGATGCAGCAAAAGCAGTTCTAAGAGGGAAGTTTACAGCAATACAATCCTACCTCAAGAAACCAGAAAAAATTCAAATAAACAGCATATCCTTACACCTAAAGCAATTACAGAAAGAAGAAGAACAACAAAAAAACAATGTTAGCAAAAGGAAAGAAATCATAAATATCAGATCAGAAATAAATGAAAAAGAAGCAAACAGTAGCTAAAATCAATAAAAATAGGGCTTCCCTGGTGGCAGAGTGGTTAAGAATCCACCTGCCAATGCAGGGAACACGGGTTTGAACCCTGGTCTGGGAAGAACCCACATACCGCAGAGCAACTAAACCCGTGTACCACAACTACTGAGCCCGTGCACCACAACTATGGATACCCGTGCACCTAGAGCCTGTGGTCCGCAATAAGAGAAGCCAACGCAATGAGAAGCTTGTGCACCGCAATGAAGAGTAGCCCCCTGCTCGCTGCAACTAGAGAAAGCCCGCAAGCAGCAACGAAAACCCAACACAGACATAAATAAATAAATAAATAAATAAAATTTACATAAATAAATTAATTAATTAAATAAAAAATAAAATAAAAGCTGGTTCCTTGCGAAGATAAACAAAATTGATAAACCATTAGCCAGACTCATCAAGAAAAAAATTTAAAAATAGGAGAAGACTTAAATCAACAGCATTAGAAATGTAAAATGAGAAGTAACAACTGACACTGCAGAAATACAAATGATAATGAGAGATTAATACAAGCAACTATATGCCAATAAAATGGACAACCTGGAATAAATGAATAAATCCTTAGAAAAGTACAATCTTCCAAGACTGAACCAGGAAGAAATAGAAAATATGATCAGATTAATGACAAGCACTGAAATTGAAACTGTGATTAAAAATCTTCCAACAGGGAGAGAGAGACAAGATGGCAGAAGAGTAAGACGCGGAGATTACCTTCCTCCCCACAGATATACCAGAAATACATCTACACGTGGAACAACTCCTGCAGAAAACCTACTGAATGCTGGCAGAAGACCTCAGACCTCCCAAAAGGCAAGAAACTCCACAATTACCTGGGGAGGGCAAACAAAAAAACCCTAAAAACAGAGACAGAGGATAGGGATGGGACCGGCACCAGTGGGAGGGAGCTGTGAAGCAGGAAAGGTTTCCACACACTGAGAAGCCCCTACGCGAGCAGAGACTGCGGGTGGCAGAGAGGGGAAGCTTCAGAGCCGTGGAGGAGAGCACAGCTGCAGGGGCCCAGAGGGCAAAGCGGAGAGATTCCCGAACGGAGGATGGGCGCCGACCGGCACTCACTAGCCCAAGAGGCTTGTCGGCTCCCCCTCCGGGGCAGGCGGGGCTGGGAGCTGAGGCTCGGGCTTCGGTCGGAGCACAAGGAGAGGACTGGGGTTGGCGGCGTGAACACAGCCTGCAGGGGGCTAGTGCACCATGGCTAGCCGGCAGGGAGTCAGGGAAAAAGTCTGGACCTGCCGAAGAGGCAAGAGACTTTTTCTTCCTTCTTTGTTTCCTGGTGCGTGAGGAAAGGGGATTAAGATCACTATTTAAAGGAGCTCCAGAGACGGGCACGAGCCGCGGCTACCAGCACGGACCCCAGAGACGGGCCTGAGACGCTAAGGCTGCTGCTGCCGCCACCAGGAAGCCTGAGTGCGAGCACAGGTCATTATGCACACCTCCCCTCCTGGAGCCTGTGCAGCCCGCCAATGCCAGGGTCCCGTGATGCAGGGATGGCCTCCCCGGGAGAATGCACAGCATGCCTCAGGCCGCTGCCGCTGCAGGCTTGCCCTGCGCTCCATGCCCCTCCCTCCCTGAGGACTGAGTGAGCCAGAGCCCCCGAGTCAGCAGCTCCGTTAACCCCATCCAGTCTGAGCGAAGAACAGATGCCCTCCCGCGACCTACACGCAGAGGCGGGGCCAGATCCAAAGCTGAGCCCCGGGAGCTATGCGAACAAAGAAGAGAAAGGGAAATCTCTCCCAGCAGCCTCAGGAGCAGCGGATTAAATCCCCAAAATCAACTTGATGTACCCTGCATCTGCGGAATACATGAATACACGGCAAATCATCCCAAATTGAGGAGGTGGACTTTGAGAGCAAGATTTTTTTTCCCCCTTTCCTCTTTTTATGAGTGTGTATGTGCATTCTTCTGTGTGAGATTTTATCTGTATAGCTCTGCTTTCACCATTTGTCCTAGGGTTCTATCTGTCTGGTTTTTCTTTTTATTTTTAACTCTTAAAAATTTTTTTCTATCTCAATAATTTTTTAATTTAATAACTTTATTTTGTTTTATCTAACATTATTCTATTTTATCCTTCCTTTCTTCCTTCCTTCCTCTCTTTGTCTCTCTCTCTCTCTCTCTTTCGTTCTTCCTTACTATTTTTCCTCCTTTTTATTCTGAGCTGTGTGGATGAAACGCTCTTGGTTCTGCAGCCAGGAGTCAGTGCTGTGCCACTGAGGTGGGAGACCCAACTTCAGAACACTGGTCTACAAGAGAACTCACAACCCCACATAATATCAAAAAGCGAAAATCTCCCAGATATCTCCATCTCCACACCAGAACCCAACTTCACTCAAAGACCAGCAAGCTACAGTGCTGGACACCTTTTGCCAAATAACGAGCAAGACAGGAACACAACCTCACCCATTAGCAGAGAGGGCGCCTAAATTCATAATAAGGTCACATTCCAAAACACACCACCTGATGTGCACCGGCCCACCAGAAATGCAAGATCCAGCCCCATCCATCAGAACACAGGCACTAGTCCCCTCCACCAGGAAGCCTACACAACGCATTGAACCATCTTTAGCCACTGGGGACAGACACCAAAATCAATGGGAACTACGAAACTGCAGCCTGCAAAAAGGAGACCCCAAACACAGTAAGATAAAGCAAAATGAGAAGACAGAAAAACACACAGCAGATGAAGGAGCAAGACAAAAACCCACCAGAACTAACACATGAAGAGGAAATACCAGTCTATCCGAAAAAGAATTCAGAATAATGGTAGTAAGCACGATCCAAAACCTTGGAAATAGAATTAACAAGGAGCTAGTGGAACTAAGGTGAAACAAGCAACAATGAACAACAAAATAAATGAAACTAAAAATACTCTACATGGGATCAATAGCAGGAAAACTGAGGCAAAAGAAGGGATAAGTGACCTGGAAGATAAAATAGTGGAAATAAATACTGCAGAGCAGAATAAGGAAAAAAGAATGAAAAAAACTGAGGACAGTCTCAGAGACCTCTGGGACAACATTAAACAAACCAACATTCGAATTATAGGTGTTCCAGAAGAAGAAGAGAAAAAGAAAGGGGCTGAGAAAATATTTGAAGAGATTATAGTTGAAAACTTCCCTAATATGGGAAAGGAAATAGTTATTCAAGTCCAGGAAGCACAGAGAGTACCATACAGGATAAATCCAAGGAGAAACACGCCAAGGCACATACTAATCAAACTATCAAAAATTAAATACAAAGAAAATATATTAAAAGCAGCAAGGGAAAAACAACAAGTAAAACACAAGGGAATCTCCATAAGGTTAACATTTGATCTTTCAGCAGACACTCTTCAAGCCAGAAGGGACTGGCAGGAAATATTTAAAGTGAAGAATGAGAAACACCTGCAACCAAGATTACTCTACCCAGCAAGAATCTCATTCAGATTTGATGGAGAAATTAAAATCATTACAGACAAGCAAAAGCTGAGAGAGTTCAGCACCACAAAACCAGCTTTAAGACAAATGCTAAATGAACTTCTCTAGGCAAGAAACACAAGAGAAGGAAAAGGCCTACTATAACAAACACAAAACAATTAAGAAAATTGGAATAGGAACATATATATCGATAATCACCTTAAATGTAAATGGATTAAATGCTCCAACCAAAAGACACAGACTGGCTGAATGGATACAAAAACAAGACCCATGTATATGCTGTCTACAAGAGACCCACTTCAGACCTAGAGACACATACAGACTGAAAGTAAGGGGATGGAAAAAGATATTCCATGCAAATGGAAATCAAAAGAAAGCTGGAGTAGCAATTCTCATATCAGACAAAATAGACTTTAAAATAAACACTATTACAAGAGACAAAGAAGGACACTACATCATGATCAAGGGGTCA
>RJWK010023362.1:0-29155 GCA_004363435.1 Platanista minor
GCCTATTTGTCAAGGTGCTAACCAAGATGTTCTGTGACTGCATCACTTAGCCCACAGTCTTCCTCTTCATGTTGGCCTTAGAGAAGCTCTAAGCATTCCATCTTCTGCTTCCTTCCTCGTACTCTCATGACTACACACTTCTCTTTCCAGCAACTAGAAGTTTCGGTATTTCTTGAAGGCTAGAATTAGGTCTATGAAATGCCATCTCTAGATTGCTATATGGAAGTAGGTTTTATCAGCCCTCCCTTTGTTAAATTACTATCCATTTTTGTCTGAAAATCTTTCTTAGAATGCCAACAATAATATATACTGTTCACCATGTTAATAGTAAATGCATAATATTAGCATCAATCAAGTGTGTTTACTATAACCCATGGCAAACACTACTTACAGAAATAGGCAAAATCTACAAGGAAAATAAAATGCACATAAAAACACAAAGTAAATAGCAATGGAAAATAATACATAATCAGGTTTATTTTTAGCAGTGTTTGAGATAAATATTAGCATTCTATATAATTTTTTTTGAAAAATTTACAATAAACCAGCATTGTATTAATAATAAATTCAACAGGTTGGGGCTTAAGGTTGGAGAAGGAGAGGTGAAAAGAATATTTCATCAATCAGAGGTGCTTTTCAAACTTTCTTCAAGTCACATCATAAACACAGGATGTCTTTCCAAATATACAGCAGTCCTCACTTGCTGTTATGTTGGAAGAGATAATTGGACACAGTTTCAAGCTACCCTAAATTTATTATTTATTTTAATCTCAGATGCCTTTGAAGAACATACAGGTAAAGAAGAAGGATTTTATGTATAGTTACTCATAAAATACCTTTGATAATTTCTATTTCAAGACACTTTTCTGAAACATCCTTCAAACCCAAACAAGTCTCAGTTTCCCAAATTACCCAGGAATTATTCTTTTGTTGGCTCTTTCTTGATCATGTATATTAAAGGCAAAAAGATAAAACATGTTCTCAAGCACTGCAGAGTGGGTAATTATATTTTTAAGTCGCTTCAGTTAAATTATTTTAGCATCAGTGTAATTAAACCGAAGTGTAATTCTCAATTAGCAGGTTTTCCTTTCGTCTCCTGGATGTCATATCTTCATGGATAGGAAAGTGTTTCCCCTCTTTGAGTAGCTATATCTATGCCCATTAAACTGGGGAAAGTGTGGTGCAGCTTTAAATGAAGTAGTCCATCCACCAGGCACGAGGCTGAGGGGAAATGTTGAAGTTACCCATCAACCCCTGTTGAGCCCTGCAAAGTAATAACACTTTCTGGGGAGAGACTGACAGAAAATAGCAAAGGTGTGAAATGAAAGATGAGATTTTCTTTGAAGCTTGTCCAGATTTTGATGCTCTTCTAACCTGCCTCTCCCCCCAACTAGCTTTTCCCCATCTGCAGAAGCCAGCCTGGACAGCCGTCAATGCTATTCCCCAAGAGCATCCCTGATGATTAAACACCTGTGGTGAGCAGAGCCTCTTGAGTTTCTGCCATCTTTGGCTGAAATTTCCTTTTGGCTATGGTGGAAAAGTAAAGTCCAAATTTCAGTATGAACCAAATGATCCACCATGATTATGGGAAATATAACATTACATTTTGATCAGCTTGCATCCATTTGGTCTGATACCTGTGGTTTTTATTGGGAAATTACTGTGTTCAGATACACTTCTTCACTAATTAATGGTTTTGAAGCAGCTGAAAAACTTGGCGGTATGGCTTATGAGAAATGTTACAACGTAGAGTTTAAAGAGTTATTGTCCCCAATCTTACCAATAACTAAACCAGTCATTATGCAGGGCAGGTGATTTTATTGCAAAGTTTCTTGCACACATCTATAATATATTCTTTTTTGTTTTGGTGAAGGGACAGTAGTGCTCAACATTCTTGTAGCCTGAGATGAATAATGCTGTGTGAATTCTGAAATGGAAAAAATGAATCAGAAAATTATTCCATTTCAACCTGTTTTTAGGATTGAGGCTTATAGCCCTCATTCTGTGAATGTGTTCTGGGAAGTGGTTTATTACAAATTTTCCAAAGAATTTTTTCACAGAATTCTATTCTCTCATAATACTTTATTAAAAAAATAAAGATTCCATGGAAAAATAACTTTGAGAAATGTAGAGATTCACATAGGATTTTTATACTAAAAATTGGGAAGTCCAGTCTATTTAACTGTATTTAACCCACACTTTTCAAACTTACTTGGACCTCAGAAAAAACGTGTGTATGTATACATTTTTAAATTACTGATTGAGTAGTACCTTTGGTAAGCATTATCTCGAATTCTATTGGACATGCAATCCTTGGAATCAGAATTTGTTTCCTAATGAAGTCAAACATTTCTGAAAAATAAAGAAGTCTGCATTCAGTTTTTAACACTAACGTGGGCATTTATTTCTTCAAATTCTCTCCAATATGCCAATCAATTTGACAGGAAGTTAGAAGGTGCGTGTGGAGTGAGTATGCAGTCACCCTTCTGAATTCCAAGCAGAAGGAATTTGAACAAAGACCTAGTAGAGATAAAGAGAAAAAAAAAATGGCAGTAGTCAAAAATGTACTCCCTTCTCTTTCCCACTCCCATGTAGAAAGAGTATCTTGAAAAAAGAAACAGAAACACAGACAAGATGTTCTCCATTAGACCCTCTACTTCCTGGCCTACCTTTCTGACACTGCTATGTTAATGTTTCCCCTTCATTTATTCAGAAAACAATTACTGAAAACCTACTATTTTCTAAACATTGTGCTAGGCACCTGAATGCAAAAGCGAATTAAGACAAGATTTCTTCTCTTTAGTTAAGAGAGAAAAATGAAAATCCATAACTAAACTCTGGCCCATGTTTCCTAGGGTCCCCTCACCTTCCAGGAAATAAAATACTACTGGAATAACATTAATAAACAACATTTCCTCCCTCTGCTTCTGTTTCTGGCCCTACCATCTATTTCAGAATCCCTAATTTTCTCTGATTTTAAAGTATTCATTTTTCAATAAAAAAAAGGAAAAAAAATTGAAAATGATTTCTGCTGAGAATTGAGCATAAACCTGTTGAATTATGCAGTCAGATTAAAGAGACACTAAGCATTATCCACATAATTACAGAAGATCTAAAGGGGACTTAAGCAAATTGCTCAAAGATGCTGAATTTGTTATTAATTCATTAGTGAATCATTTTATTAAAAAGAGATTTATGAAGTTCCACTTTGTATAATCATGAGCACTCTGCATTCTCAGTATTAAGGAGCACCACAGGATTCACTTCACCATCACCTGGCCTAGAAAAGTCTTACAGTAGAGAATCATGGATAGATGAGCCAGGCCTGCTTAGTCATAAGCCATTGTTCTTCCCACAAAAGCAAGTTTGCTTGATCCAAATTGTCAGCTCAAGTTTGTTTGGAGCACTAACATAATGATTTTGAAACCATTTGGAAGCTTAATGTAGGGAGAATCCCCTAATAGGCAAAATAGGCAGGGGAAGGAGTGCAAAAAAATGAATAGACATAGTCTATAGACTGTGTAGATTTGGAGCTCACCTTTAGTAGAAAAATAGCAGACAGACTATTATTGTTTCATACACTTATTCTCTGAAATGTGCCTTGCAGGAGGCATGAGTGGTCCCAAGAAGTGTAACTCTGAATTCACAAAATTAAGTTTTAGTTGGAGAGCCAAGGAAATAAACACATATACAGAAACATGTAAACAAACAAATGCCCTAGTTCATCACTCAAAGTGCAGACCAGAGTCAGGTTAACCCAAGTCCCAGGAACTTAAAGGAGGAAGAGAACCCTTGGAGGTTGGAGGGGTCAGAGGCAGTGGTGATGGGATTTAAGCTCAAACTTGAGAAATAAAACCTATTTAGAGAAGAAGTTGCAGCATTTGATTCAGAATATTTGACCACCCGTAACAAAATTGCCACATCCAAAGTGATTTGCATTTCTAGATTGTAAGTCACCATGAGGTTCCAAGGAGCATAGAGACCTTGGGACCTTCTTCACAGCCCCTTGGAAGCCATAGCCACCATTAATTACTCCCATTTCAGAAGCAGCAAAGTGAATCCCCAGAAAAGCCACCTTTATTTGTGCCCCTTATTGATCAGAACTGGTCTTGTTGGGAATAAAAGCAGGGTGACTTCATCCCCAGCTTCTTTGCAATCCCCACAGAAGTGCTTGACAACAAATCAAATACATAGAAAAAGGGTGGAGAGAGAAAGGACCAGAGAGTGAATTTAGCCTGCCTCACTGTCTCTCTCTCTCTCTCTCTCTCTCTTTCTCATCTCTCTCTCTCTCTCTTTCTCTTCTCTCTCTCTCTTTCTCTCTCTCCTCTTCTCTTTCGTTCAATGTCAGCACCTTTTATCTCTGAAGAAACTTTACTTTCCTTTAAGAATAGCCTCAAAATTACTGCTAATTTTCTGGAAAGAAACTGTTCTTTGAAATACATCATATACCATTTTCTCCCCCCACCCAACCCCACTTTTGTAAATGCTGGCAATGCGTTGGCTGTGAACATGTAAGTATAGTTGCTTTTGAATGCTGAAAGGTAAATGCAGAAAATGACAGCTTAAATGGAATCATTAAAGCAGATGTAGGTAATATCTGAATGCTATGACGCCTTCTTTGCAAGGCAATAAAGTCTTTATGTTCAGTTCTGGTGACTTGCACCTTTTCAGGGAAGCTGACAACATATCATTTCTTACTTTTTTCCCTCTGATTTCCAGTATGAACTCAGGGGCCTCGTTTCTATCTTAAGTTATAACCTGTCGTTTGGTAGAAAAGGGAGGAAATGTATACAGTTCCACCCTAAACGGTTATTTTCTGGCAGTGCAGCAGTGAGTTCTGTCAGCTCATTCAAAGACATTAAGTGTGAGAAAGTCACAACAAAATTGCTACCTGTCCATGTACTGGGTGAACCGCAAAATACAAGTTTCAGGTATTGGTAGGACAGACCAAAGAGACCACATCCTGGCTTTAAAGATTGCCACACTTGCATACAAAGGAATGGTAGTAACATTTTGCATTTCTTTAAGTTCATATTTTCAATACAGTTTTCACTGTACTCTCCTAGTCTTCTTTTGAAGAAGGCAGTTGAATGTTTTCTCTCAAATAAGTATAGAGAAATGGAAAGTTATAGGTATTAATTTTTAGAAATATAATAAAAATAGTTTATTACAATGCTAGGTATTAAGAATATGATTTTGAGTTTTGTTTTTGTTTCTGTTTTTAATTTTATGAAACACTTATATAATGCTATGTGCCAGGTACTTGCTAAATTCTTTTCAAATATCAATTTATTTAATCTTTATAACAACTCACTAAGGTCAGAACTATTATTATCTCCCATTTTATACAGGAGGGAACTGAGGCTCAACTCACAGAGGTGGATGTAATGGTGGAGTTAGGATTCAAATCCAGACCCTCCATCTCCAGAGTCCATGCTCTCAACACCTTCACTGTGTGTCTTTCAAAACACTGGGAGGTGTACTACAAAAGAGCAAGAAATAAACCAGCCCTTGCTCTCTGATTCAGGGGCTATCAGCTCATTCACTCACCCAACCCATCACTGAACAAACCTTTATTGAGCAATCACTAGTGGCAAAAGGCTGTATTCAGTGTTTGAGGCATCCAAAGAAATATGACAAATAAATTAATCCTCATTAGTCATGGATTTCATATTTGCAAATGTGCATACTGCTAAAATTTATTTGTAACCCCAAAATCAATACTTACGGGCTTTCAGGCCAGTGTAGGTATACATGGTCAAGCCCAAAGTGGTGAAAAATTTAAGTCTCCAACCTGTATTTCCCAGCTGAGGTCAAATAAAATCATGCTCTTCCATCTTCTTTTAGCCCTCATATAGAGATGACCAGAGGATCGCAACACAACTCTTGCGTGTGTTAGTGGAGTGGCCTCAGTCAAGTCACTCAACATTTCTGATATATTTTCCCTAGGAACAATGGTTCAATATTTGCTAATTCAGAGTTTGGGCAACTTTATAAAATATAAATACCCCAAATAAAAGGAATCTACTATATATCTCCTGCATTCAAAAACTTCATATCCTAAGTGAAAGGAAAAGGCAAAGGTTAAACAGAAGATCATTTAGATAACTAGGAATATGTGCAGGATGTAAAAAGAGCAGAATTACTGAGTGTCACTACATGATTTTGAAGACTAAAGTTGGTGAGCTGGAATGGTCAATGTGGGCTTCAAGGAGAAGAGGGAATTTGGGACTTGAAGCATCAAAAGCACAGCCCTTGGAAAAATCTCTCTGGCCTTGTTTTTTTTTTTAATAAATTTTATTTATTTATTTATTTATTTATTTATTTATTTCTGTCTGTGTTGGGTCTTCGTTGCTGCTCGTGGGCCTTTTCTAGTTGCGTGATGTTGCTTGCATGGGCTTCTTATTGTGGTGGCTTCTCTTGTTGAGGAGCAGGGGATCTAGACACGTGGGCTTCAGTAATTGAAGCTCTAAGACATGTGGGACCTTCCTGGACCAGGGATTGAACCATTTGGAAATGCCATATTCAAATTGACAGATGGATTCTTAACCACTGCACCACAACGGAAGTCCCTCTCTGGACTTGGTTTTATTTCATCTTCTTGCCTTGTATTAACTATGTAATGAGATCCCTTTTGGATGGTGGCTATCATACCATTGGCTAAATTAATTGAAGACTTACTTGCAGAAGTTGTAAAATTTCTATCACATTTTTATGATGATGCAAGTGTTGTCTTGAATTTTTAATTGGAATGACTCAGTTGTCAAGGAAGTAAGCCTGGTCACATCTGTTGGTAACTTGTAAAAATCATAGATACATCTTCAGAATCTTCATGAAAAGGCAGATACTGCATCTCCTCTTCAGGGAACTGGACTATGGGACTTGGTGACTGCAACCATGGGGACTCAGGGGAGAAATGTTACCTGTCCTCTGTCCACAAGATGACCCAGAGTCTTAAGAGAATCTGGAGATTGGAGGATAGTCTCTTTCCTCTGTTTTGACTGGTTACCTCTATTGTCAGAGTGTTCAAATTTTAAAGTATTTCAACTAGGTCCCTCTCTTCTCTCACCCACTTATCTAAGAGAAAGTGAGAAGTAGAAATAAAAACAAATGTGTACTTTTGGTACAAAAATTTGTTATACAATATTTGTTTTGTCCTTGTTGTTTGATATAACCAATTATAAAAAAGACACATGGGAGAATTGCCACTGGATCTATATGTGATAATCCTTGAGCATTTCAAACACAGAAAAACAGGCAGGATATCCTAGATTAGAGGACTATTTGGACATACTTGGAAGATTTAGCATGTTAGAGTCAAATGACATATAACTAGTCAAAACTTGAAATTGATGTGTTCTGTTCTGAGCTTGAAGGGATAGGACATAATGTGAAGTGGGAATGAATTTGTGAGTATAAGTCCTCGTGAAAGATTTGTAGGGTCTGCACCAATTTTGAAGATGGATGTAATTATTCTACCAACTTGAAAATTATTTGCAAAATTACCTTGCTTTTTTAACACTAATCTGCCCCAGATAGGATATGAACTTCTAAATTATTAATTTCTCAGTTTATTATACTTTATCTTTCTTTTTGAAACATATGGAATACTTGAATGTGACTGGTCCACTAAAGAAAGGGTCATGACATTGGGTCATGATATTGATAATTCAAAGTACTCCCTAAGTCACAATGCCATGAATATTTCAAACAAGAAACACACACATACACACACACACACACACACACACACCTTGTCTCACTCTCTTTCTCTATTTGTGTGTGTGTGTGTGTGTGTGTGTGTGTGTGTGTGTGTGTGTGGTGGAGGTCATCTAATTGTTTTAATTCTTTAATCAGTTGGTTAACGTAGATCTTGTTTGGGCATACTGCTATCGAGAACATAAAATAAAATATGTGCATAAAGATATTGTCCTGACAAAGTAATCAAAATAGAAAATTAGGTGATCTGCTGGTGAACCAACATTATACCCATAAAAGCAAATCAGAGTCACAGTGCAATTACTGTTTTCAGACCATGTACTGCCAGCCCATTCCCCAGAAGCCAACAGACAGCACTACATCATTATCTGCCCTGCTCACTGGGCAACCAAGTATTAGCATCATGTCTTGCAACTCTGGAGACTAAACCTATTAAGGTACAATTTAAACAAGTCACTCATAAATATTGTACCTTGGAAGTATTGACACTTCTAAATAATAAAACAATATAGAATAAGGCTTCCAAAAATAGGTAATCCATCTTAGGAAAAGAGGTTCCATGGAGCGACTTCTGCCTTATGAATAAATATGTATAATCAAAACAGTAGCCCAGCTCAAATCTCTCTCTTACTCTTTTGATATACCTCTTCATGTCATATCCACTTTCATATAAACAACAAAATAATATAACATCTGCATTGCTAAATAACACTACTATGTTCTAATTTCTTTAGAATGGCATGAATAAAATCTTTCTACTCCTGTTTATTAGAATTTATTGGTGACACTCCTTTGCAAAGTAGCAGAAGGTATAATTAATTCTGGTACAAACCTAAGTTGGATATACCAACTCAACAGGGTTTACTTTTGACTACAAATGATCCATCACTTGATAACTCAGAGGGCGGGTGGCAGGAGGAGGATGTGAGTCTTCATAACTTCACTCTAAACTGCTGCCATGGTACCTCATGCAGTTAATGTTATATACACACACTGTCAGCTCCATAATACAATTGTACTTTTATTTATTCCATGTAGATCTTTGGATACAATGTTCTATAGGGTGGAAAAAAACAACAACAGTGTTTTAAGGTTTGGGTAGGAATTTTACTAAAACAAATATTTAGAAATCTCTCTAACTCATCATGGGAGGGGTCCCACCACTTGCTCCTACTACATTCAGGTCCCTTTGTTCAGGACATCTGTTAGATTGGGGTACAGATGATTTCACTGTCATGGAAAATGAAAATTAATGCATAATTTCAGTAATTCCCTTATATAGGCTGCTTATACATGCACAAATCTCATCAACAGAAGAAATGATCTAATTATGCTAAAGGTATAGTATCTGATGCAACTTTAGCTTGTCTTACTGATGAATGTGGTTGCTGGGAAGGAGGAAGAAACAAAGAGAGAAGCTGTTATCCTGGACGTAATTCTGACCAATGAGAAAATAAACTAATAATTTAGAAATAAGACAGAAGAGAAAATGATCGTGTCAGCCTAGAATTCATGACATTTAAGACAGAAGCACTTGGATAGGTATATGTTGGGAGAAATTCAATGTCAGGGAAAACAGAGATATGGTGTCCTGATGACTACTTTTTAAAAGGAATAAGTCTCACAAGAGGTGAAAGTATTTTTAAATTGCAATTTAATATGTCTTTGAAAATTATCTGAATTTTAAAGGTGGGAGAGAGGTAACGTCCAAGAAAAAAGTGTAGCAGTCAGTGATGATGTCTCTGATAAGGGCAGATTACAAAATGGAAGGAGGGGCACATTTCAACTCTCTAAAAACAGCAGTATCAAAGAATAAAATGGGCTGTCTCAGAAAGCGCAGAGGGAAGAAAAGAGAAGTGATATATGTTATCTAAAGGTTTCTTTCTACTTGAAGATTTTGTTATTCTAAGTTATGTGGAAATAAATTATCATTCAACATTTAAAAATTGTTTTTAGACAGTGATGCTAAACAATACCTTACATATTAGAATGATGCTTAGTAATTTACAAATTTTTTGGTGTGCATTATCGATTCTTACCACAGCCATGAAAGGTCATGAACCCCAGTTTACAAATGGGCAGAATGAACCCTAAGGTTAATCTGTGGTGCTAGGGCATCACATTTGAAAGATTCAGGGCTAGAGTATAACTGGGGATCCACATACCTATGCTTAACTATTTAAAAGTTAAAAATTAAGCAATAAACAGTTAAATATGTCCCAGCCTCCTATCTTGGACAATATACATTGAAACCCCAATATCAAAAGATATATATACTTTTTAAAAATTAAAGTTGGCAAAATACAAAAGATGACATAATTATCATTAAAATTACTATCGTAGGTCTAAATATTCTGTACATGGACCTCGGATGTTCAAAAATGCATTCATAATTCATAAGTAATATATTTATAGCACAAAATATATTTTTACTTCATTTTAATAAATTACTAATTATGCTGTCACCAATATTTTCACATAATTAGGATTCTATTGAACATAATAATCTATAATTTTCAATGTAATTATATTCATAGTATATACATTTAGTGTATTTTGATAAATGTAAATGTGTAATATTGAAAAATTAATATTTAATACATATTTTAAAGTTCATTTTATTCTAAAATATTAAAAATTTAAAAGTAAGATATCAATTATAATCAGTAAATAAAATTTTGAAACTACTATATTTATAAGTTGAACTATTTAATAATTTGAAAATATAATATTATTAAGCATTTTTTTTAATTTAAATTTTACAGTAAAAGTAAAATGAACAATATACAAGAAGTCAAAATTCTACCTACTGGTAAAGGCAAGAGTATGGAAACTACAGAGTCCATATTTTACCAACCAATGCACAACTTTCCAGATCAGAAGCTAAACAGGAAAAAGCATGAATTTGTAAGGAAACAGATATCAAATCAAATCCCTGCTCCCCTAAAAACTGACTGGTATCAAACAAAGTAGCTATGCTATCTTCTTTTTTTTTTTTTAACGTAGTGCAATTGCTTTACAATGTTGTGTTAGTTTCTGCTGTATAACAAAGTGAATCAGCAATATGCACACATATATTCCGCTATCCCCTCCCTCTTGCGTCTCCCTCCGAATCTCCCTATCCCACCCCCCCTAGGTGGTGACAAAGCACTGAGCTCATCTCCCTGTGCCTTTGGCAGTTTGACAGGGATTGCATTGAATCTGTAGATTGCTTTGGGTAGTATAGTCATTTTCACAATGTTGATTCATCCAGTCCAAGAACATGGTATACCTCTCCATCTGTTTCTATCATCTTTAATTTCTTTCATCAGTGTCTTATAGTTTTCTGCATACTGGTCTTTTGTCTCCTTAAGTAGGTTTATTCCTAGGTATTTTATTCTTTTTCTTCCAATAGTAAATGGGAGTGTTTCCTTAATTTCACTTTTAGATTTTTCATCATTAGTGTATACGAATACAAGAGATTTCTGTGCATTAATTTTCTATCCTGCTACTTTACTAAATTCATTGATTAGGAGTAGGAGAGAAGATGGCGGAAGAGTATGATGTGGAGATCACGTTCCTCCCCACAGATACACCAGAAATACATCTACACGTGAAACAACTCCTTCAGAAAACATAATGAACGCTGGGAGAAGACCTCAGACGTCCCAAAAGACAAGAAACTCCCCACGTACCTGGGTAGGGCAAACAAAAAAAAAGAAAAAACAGAGACAGAAGGATAGGGATGGGACCGGCACCAGTGGGAGGCAGCAGTGAAGCAGGAAAGGTTTCTACACACTAGGAGACCCCTTCGCAGGCAGAAACTGTGGTTGGCCGAGGGGGGAAGCTTCGGAGTCGTGGAGGAGAGCACAGCAACAGGGGCACGGAGGGCAAAGAGGGGAGATTCCCACACAGAGGATCTCTGCCGATCAGCACTCACCAGCCCGAGAGGCTTATCTGCTCCCCCGCCAGGGCGGGAGGGGCTGGGAGCTGAGGCTCGGGCTTCTGTTGGAGCGCAGGGAGAGGACTGGGGTTGGCAGCATGAACACAGCCTGCAGGGGGTTAGCGCACCACGGCTAGCCGGCAGGGAGTCCGGGAAAAGTCTGGACCTGCCGAAGAGGCAAGAGACTTTTTCTTCCCTCTTTGTTACCTGGTGAGCGAGGAGAGGGGATTAAGAGAGCTGCTTAAAGGAGCTCCAGAGACAGATGCGAGCTGCAGATAACAGTACGGACCCCAGAGACGGGCCTGAGATGCTAAGGCTGCTGCTGCCGCCACCAAGAAGCCTGTGTGCAAGCACAGGTCACTATGCAAACTTCCCTTCCAGGGAGCCTGTGCAGCCCCCCACTGCCAGGGTCCCGTGATCCAGGGACAACTTCCCCGGGAGAACGCACGATGCACCTCAGGCTGCTGCAACCTCCCGCTGGCCTCTGCTGCCACAAGCTCACCATGCACTCCATGCCCCTCCCTCCCCCAGGCCTGAGTGAGCCAGAGCCACCGAGTCAGCTGCTCCTTTAACCCCGTCCTGTCTGAGCGAAGAACACATGCCCTCCGGCGACCTACACACAGAGGCGGGGCCAAATCCAAAGCTGAGCCCCTGGAGCTGTGCAAACAAAGAAGAGAAAGGGATATCTCTCCGAGCAGCCTAAGGAGCAGCAGATTAAATCCCCACAACCAACTTGATGTACCCTGCATCTGTGGAATACATGAATAGACAACGAATCATCCCAAATTGAGGAGATGGACTTTGAGAGCAAGATTTTTTTTTCCCCTTTTCTCCTTTTTATAAGTGTGTATGTGTATTCTTCTGTGGGAGATTTTGCCTGTATAACTTTGCTTTCACAATTTGTCCTAGGATTCTATATGTCCTTTTTTTTGTTTGTTTTTTTAACTTATAAAAAAATGTTGTTGTGGAGCACAGGCTCCGGACATGCAGGCTCAGCAGACATGGCTCACGGGCCCAGCCGCTCCGTGGCATGTGGGATCCTCCTGGACCGGGGCATGAACCCGTGTCCCCTGCATCGGCAGGCTGACTCTCAACCACTGCGCCACCAGGGAAGCCCTAACATTATTCTATTTTATCCTCTTTCTTTATTTCTTCCTTTCTTTCTTCCTTTCTTCCTTCCCCCCTCACCCCTCCCTCTCTTCCTTCCTTCCTCCTTCCCTCCTTCATTCATTTCTTTCTTCATTTCTTCCTTCCTCCCTCCCTCCCTCCCTTCCTTCCTTCCTTCCTCCTTCCCTCCCTCCCTTCCTTCCTTCCTTTCTTTCTTTCTTTGTTTCTTTATTTCTTTCTTTCTTGCTTGCTTACTTTCTTTCTATCTTTCTTTCTACTTTTTCTCCCTTTTATTCTGAGCCGTGTGGATGAAAAGCTCTTGGTGCTGCAGCCGGGAATCAGTGATGTGCCTCTGAGGTGAGAGAGCCAACTTCCGGACACCGGTCTAAAAGAGACGTCCCAAAAATCACATAATATCAAATGGCAAAAATCTCCAAGAGACCTCCATCTCAACACAAGCACCCAGCTTCACTCAACGACCAACAAGTGACAGTGCTGGACACCCTATGCCAAACAACTAGCAAGACAGGAACATAACCCCACCCATTAGCAGAGAGGCTGTCTAAAATCATAAAAAGTCCACAGACACCCCAAAACACACTACCTGACGTGGAACTGCTCACCAGAAAGACAAGATCCAGGCTCACCTATCAGAACACAGGCACTAGTCCACTCCACCAGGAAGCCTACACAACACACTGAACCAACTTTAGCCAGTGGGGACAGACACCAAAAACAACGGGAAATACGAACCTGAAGCCTGAAAAAAAGGAGACACCAAACACAGTAAGATAAGCAAAATGAGAAGACAGAAAAACCCACCAGCAGATGAAGGAGCAAGATAAAAACCCACCAGACATAACAAATGAAGAGGAAATAGGCAGTATACCTGAAAAATAATTCAGAATAATGATAGTGAAGATGATCTAAAACCTTGGAAATAGAATTAACAAGGACCTAGAAGAACTAAACATAAAACAAGCAACAATGAACAAAACAGGCAACAATGAACAAAGTATTAAAAATACTCTAGATGGGATCAATAGCAGAAGAACTCAGGCAGAAGAACGGAGAAGTGACCTGGAAGATAAAATAGTGGAAATAACTACTGCAGAGCAGAATAAGGAAAAAATAATAAAAAGAACTGAAGACAGTCTCAGAGACCTATGGGACAACATTAAACGCACCAACATTTGAAATATAGGGGTTCCAGAAGAAGAAGAGAAAAAAAAACGGACTGAGAAAATATTTGAAGAGATTATAGTTGAAAACTTCCCTAATATGGTAAAGGAAATAGTTAACCAAGTCGAAGAATCACAGAGAGTCCCATACAGGATAAATCCGAGGAGAAACACACCAAGACACATACTAATCAAACTATCAAAAATTAAATACAAAGAAAACATATTAAAAGCAGCAAGGGAAAAACACAAATAACACACAAGGGAATCCTCATAAGGTTAACAACTGATCATTCAGCAGAAACTCTTCAAGTTAGAAGGGACTGGCAGGACATATTTAAAGTGATGAAGGAGAAAGACCTGCAACTAAGATGACCCTACCCAGCAAGGATCTCATTCAGATTTGATGGAGAAATTAAAACTTTACAGACAAGCAAAAGCTGAGAGAGTTCAGCACGACTAAACCAGCATTACAACAAATGCTAAAGGAACTTCTCTAGGTAAGAAACACAGGAGAAGGAAAAGACCTATAATAACAAACCAAAAACAATTAAGAAAATGGGAATAGGAGCATTCATATTGATAATCACCTAAAATGTAAATGGATTAAATGCTCCCACCAAAAGACACAGACTGGCTGAATGGATAAAAAAACAAGACCCATATATATGCTGTCTACAAGAGACCCACTTCAGACCTAGAGATATATACAGACTGAAAGTAAGGGGATGGAAAATGATATTCCATGCAAATGGAAACCAAAAGAAAGCTGAAGTAGCAATTCTCATATCAGACAAAATAGACTTTAAAATGAAGACTACTACAAGAGACAAAGAAGGACACTACATGATGATCAGGGGCCGATCCAAGAAGAAGCTATAAGAATTGTAAATATTTATGCACCCAACAAAAGAGCACCTCAATACATAAGGCCAAGACTACCAGCCATAATAGGGAAAACGGCAGTAACACATTTATAGTAAGGGACTTTAACACACCACTTTCACCAATGGACAGATCATCCAGAATGAAAATAAATAAGGAAAAACAAGCTTTAAATGATACATTAAACAAGATAGACCTAACTGCTATTAATAAGACATTCCATCCAAAAACAACAGAATACACATTTTTCTCCAAAATATAGCAGAGGGAGGAACACTCCCAAATTCATTCTACAAGGCCACCATCACCCTGATACCAAAACCAGGCAAGGATGCCACAAAGAAAGAGAACTACAGGCCAATATCACTGATGAACATAGATGCAAAAATCCTCAATAAAATACTAGCAAGCAGAATCCAACAGCACATTAAAAGGATCATACACCATGTTCAAGTGGGGGTTATTCCAAGAATGCAAGGATTCTTCAATATATGCAAATCAATCAACGTGATACACCATATTCACAAATTGAAGGAGAAAACCCATATGATTATCTCAATAGATGCAGAGAAAGCTTTTGACAAAATTCAACACCCATTTGTGATAAAAACCCTGGAGAAAGTAGGCATAGAGGGAACTTTCCTCAACATAATAAAGACCATATATGACAAACCCACAGCCAATATCGTCCTCAATGGTGAAAAACTGAAAGCAGTTCCACTAAGATCAGGAACAAGACAAGGTTGCCCACTCTCACCACTCTTATTCAACATTGTCTTGGAGCTTTAGCCACAGCAATCAGAGCCAAAAAGGAAATAAAAGGAATCCAAATCGGAAAAGAAGAAGTAAAGCTGTCATTGTTTGCAGATGACATGATACTATACATAGAGAATCCTAAAGATGCTACCAGAAAACTACTAGAGCTAATCAATGAATTTGGTAAAGTAGAAGGATACAAAATTAATGCACAGAAATCTCTGGCATTTCTATACACTAATGATGAAAAATCTGAAAGTGAAATCAAGAAAACACTCCCATTTACCATTGCAACATAAAGAATAAAATATCTAGGAATAAACCTACTTAAGCAGACAAAAGACCTGTATACAGAGAATTATAAGACACTGATGAAAGAAATTAAAGATGATACTACTAGATGGAGAGATATACCATGTTCTTGGATTGGAAGAATCAATATTGTGAAAATGACTGACTCTACTACCCAAAGCAATCTACAGATTCAATGTAATCCCTATCAAACTACCACTGGAATTTTTCACAGAACTAGAACAAAAAATTTCACAATTTGTATGGAAACACAAAAGACACCGAATAGCCAAAGCACTCTTGAGAATGCAAAACGGAGCTGGAGGAATCAGGCTCCCTGACTTCAGACTGTACTACAAAGCTACAGTAATCAAGAGAGTATGGTACTGGCACAAAATCAGAAATATAGATCAATGGAACAGGATAGAAAGCCCAGAGATAAACCCACACACATATAGTCACCTTATCTTTGATAAAGGAGGCAGGAATGTACAGTGGAGAAAGGACAGCCTCTTAATTAAGTGGTGCTGGGAAAACTGGACAGGTACATGTCCAGTATGAGATTAGAACACTCCCTAACACCATACACAAAAATAAGCTCAAAATGGATTAAAGACCTAAATGTAAGGCCAGAAACTATCAAACTCTTAGAGGAAAACATAGGCAGAACACTCTATGACATAAATTGCAGCAAGATTCTTTTTGACCCATCTCCTAGAGAAATGGAAATAAAAACAAAATTAAACAAATGGGACCTAATGAAACTTCAAAGCTTTTGCACAACAAAGGAAACCATAAACAAGACCAAAAGGCAACCCTCAGAATGGGAGAAAATATTTGCAAATGAAACAACTGACAAAGGATTAATCTCCAGAATTTACAAGCAGCTCATGCAGCTCAATAACAAAAAAACAAACAACCCAATCCAAAAATGGGTAGAAGACCTAAATAGACATTTCTCCAAAGAAGATATACAGACTGCCAACAAACACATGAAAGAATGCTCAACATCATTAATCATTAGTGAAATGCAAATCAAAACTACAGTGAGATATCATGTCATACCGGTCCGAATGCCCATCATCAAAAAATCTAGAAACAATAAATGCTGGAGAGGCTGTGGAGAAAAGGGAACCCTCTTGCACTGCTGGTGAGAATGTGAATTGGTACAGCCACTATGGAGAACAGTATGCAGGTTCCTTAAAAAACTACAAATAGAACTACTGTATGACCCAGCAATCCCACTACTGGGCATATACCCTGAGCAAACCATAATTCAAAAAGCGTTACGTACCAAAATGTTCATTGCAGCTCTATTTACAATAGCCAGGAGATGGAAACAACCTAAGTGTCCATCATCGGATGAATGGATAAAGAAGATGCGGCACATATATACAATGGAATGTTACTCATCCATAAAAAGAAACGAAATGGAATTATTTGTAGTGAGATGGATGGACCTAGAGTCTGTCATACAGAGTGAAGTAAGTCAGAAAGAGAAAGACAAATACTGTATGCTAACACATATATATGGAATCTAAGAAAAAATGAAATGTTGTGAAGAAACTAGGGGCAAGATGAGAATAAAGACCCAGACCTACTAGAGAATGGACTTGAGGATATGGGGAGGGGAAGGGGTAAGCTGTGATAAATTGAGAGAGTGGCATGGACATATATACACTATCAAATGTAAAATAGATAGCTAGTGGGAAGCAGCTTCATAGCACAGGGAGATAAGCTCGGTGCTTTGTGATCACCTGGATGGGTGGGATAGGGAGGCTGGGAGGGAGGGCGATGCAAGAGGGAGGAGATATGGGAACATATGCATAATTGATTCACTTTGTTATAAAGCAGAAACTAACACCATTGTAAAGCAATTATACTCCAATAATGATGTAAAGAAACAAAAATAATTTCATTGATTAGCTCTAGTAGTTTTCTGATAGCGACTTTAGGATTCTCTATATATAGTATCATTTCATTTGCAAACAGTGGCAGCTTTACTTCTTCTTTTCCGATTTGCATTTCTTTTATTTCTTTTTCTTCTCTGATTGTTGCAGCTAACATTTTCAAAACTATGTTGAATATTAGTTGTTAGTGTGGGCATCCTTGTTTTGTTTCAGATTTTACAAGAAATGGTTTCAGTTTTACAACACTGAGAACAATGTTGGCTGTGGTTTTGTCATATATGGTGTTTATTATGTTGAGGTAACTTCCCTCTATGCTTACTCTCTGTTGAGTTTTTATCATAAATGGGTGTTGAATTTGTCACAAGGTTTTTTTGCATCTATTGAGATTATCATATGGTTTTTATCCTTCAGGTTGTTAATATGGTATATCACATTGATCTGCATGTGTTGAAGAATTCTTGCATTCCTGGGATAAAGCCCACTTGATCATGGTGTATGATCCCTTTAATGTATCTTTGGATTCTGTTTGCTAGTATTTTGTTGAAGATATTTGCATCGATGGTCATCAATGATATTGGTCTGTACTTTTCTTTTTTTGTGATATCTTTGTCTGCTGTTGGTAGCAGGGTGATGGTGGCCTCGTAGAATTTGTTTCAGAGTGTTTCTCCCTCTGTTATGTTTTGGAAGAGTTTGAGAAAGGTAAGTGTTAGTTCTTCTCTAAATGTTTGATAGAATTCTCCTGTGAGGCCATCTGGTCTTGAGCTTTAGTTTGTTGGAAGATTTACAATCACAGTGTTAATTTTAGGGCTTGTGATTGGTCTGTTCATATTTTTTATTTCTTCCTGTTTCAGTCTCAGAAGGTTGAGCTTTTCTAAGAATTTGTCCATTTCTTCCAGGTTGTCCAATTTATAGGCATATAGTTGCTTGTAGTAATCTCTCCTGATCCTTTGTATTTCTGCAGTGTCAGCTGTTACTTCTCTTTTTCATTTCTAATTCTGTTGATTTAAGTCTTCTCCTTTTATTCTTGATGACTGTGTCTAATTGTTAATCAAGTTTGTTTACCTTCTCCAAGAACCAGCTTTTAGCTTTATTCAATTTTTTAATTGTTTTCTTCATTTATTTTTCATTTATTTCTGATCTGATCTTTATGGTTTCTTTCCTTCTACTAACTTTGGGGTTTTTTGTTCTGCTTTGTCTAATTGCTCTAGGTGTAAGATTAGGTTGTTTGAGGTTTTTCTTGTTTCTTGAGGTAGGATTGTATTGCTGTAAACTTCCCCCTTAAAACTGCTTTTGCTGCATCCCATAGCTTTGGGGCCATAGTGTTTTCATTGTCATTTTTTTCTAAGTATTTTTGGATTTCCTCTTTGATTTCTTCAGTTATGTCTTGGTTATTTAGTAGCATATTGTTTAGCCTCCATGTGTTTGTATTTTTACTTTTTTTTTCCTGTAATTGATATCTAGTCTCATAGTGTTGTGGTCAGAAAAGATACTTGAAACAATTTCAATTTTCTTAAGTTTACCAAGGCTTGATATGTGACCAAAGATATGATCGATCCTGGAGAATGTTCCATGAGCACTTGAGAAGAAAGTGTATTATATTGTTTTTGGATGGAATATCCTGTAAATATCAATTAGGTTCATCTTATTTAATGTATCATTTAACTCTTGTGTTTCCTTATTTATTTTCATTTTGGTTCATCTGTCTGTTGGTGAAAGTGGGGTGTTAAAGTCCCCTACTATTATTGTGTTACTGTCAATTTCCCCTTTTATGGCTGTTAGCATTTACCTTATGTATTGAGGTGCTCCTATGTTAGGTGCATAAATATTTACAATTGTTATATCTTTTTCTTAGTTAGATGCCTTAATCGTTATGTAGTGGCCTTCTTTGTCTTTTGTAACAGTTTTTGTTTTAAAGTCTGTTTGGTCTGATATGAGAATTGCTACTCCAGCTTTCTTTTTTTTCCATTTGCATGGAATATCTTTTTCCATGCCCTCACTTTCAGTCTGTATGTGTCCCTAGATTTGAAATGGGTCTCTTATAGACAGCATATATGAGGGTCTTGCTTTTGTATCCATTCAGCCAGTCAGTGTCTTTTGGTTGGAGCATTTAATCCATTTATGTTTAAGGTAATTATGGATATGTATGTTCCTATTACCATTTTCTTAATTGTTTTGGGTTTTTTATTGTAAGACTTTTCCTTCTCTTGTGTTTCCTGCCTAGAGAAGTTCCTTTAGCATTTATTTAAAGCTGGTTTGGTGGTGCTGAATTCTCTTAGCTCTTGCTTGTCTGTAAAGGTTTTAATTTCTCCATTGACTCTGAATGAGATACTTGCTGGGTAGAGTAATATTGGTTGTAGGTTTTTCCATTTCATCACTTTAAATATGTCCTGTCATTCCCTTCTGGCTTGCAGAGTTTCTGTTGAAAGATCATCTGTTAATTTTATGGGGATTCCCTTGTATGTTATTTGTTGCTTTTCCCTCGCTGCTTTCAACATTTTTTCTTTGTATTTAATTTTTGATAGTTTGATTGTTATGTGTCTTGGCATGTTTCTCCTTGGATTTATCCTGTATGGGACTCTCTGCCCTTCCTGGTCTTCACTGACAATTTCCTTTTCCATATTAGGGAAGTTTTCAACTGTAATCTCTTGAAACATTTTCTCAGTCCCTTTCTTTTTCTCTTCTTCTTCTGGGTCCCCTATAATTCCAATGTTGGTATGTTTAATATTGTCCCAGTGGTCTCTGAGACTGTCCTCAATTCTTTTCATTCTTTTTTCTTTATTCTGCTCTGCAGTAGTTATTTTCACTCTTTTATCTTCCAGCTCACTTATCCTTTCTTCTGCCTCAGTTATTCTGCTCTTGATTCCTTCTAGATTATTTTTAATTTCAGTTATTGTGTTTCTCATCACTCTTTGTTTGCTCTTTAGTTCTTCTAGATCCTTGTTAAACGTTTCTTGTATTTTCTCCATTCTGTTTCTAAGGTTTTGCATCATGTTTGCTATCATTACTCTGAATTCTTTTTCAGGTAGTTTGCCTATTTCATCTTCATTTATTTGGTCTTGTAGGTTTTTACTTTGCTCCTTTGTCTGTAACATTTTTTTTTTTTGTCTTTTTTTTTTTCTTCTGATGGGTGGGGCTGTATTCCTGTCTTACTGCTTGTTTGACCTGAGGTATCCAGCACTGGACTTTGCAGGCAGTTAGATAGAGCCAGGTCTTGGTGCTGAAATAAGGAACTCCAGGAGGCCTCGCTCTGACTAATATTCCCTGTGGTCTGTGGTTCTCTGTTAGTCCAGTGGTTTGGACTCAGAGCTCCCACCACAGGAGTTCAGGCCTCACCTCCGGCCTGGGAACCAAGATCCCACAAGCAGTGTGGCATGGCAAAAAAAGCAAAAAAGAAAAAAGGAGCAGTACAATATCAAAGAATAAAAACGAAAATAAAATTAGAAAGATAAAAAATATATTAGGAAAAATAAAAATATAATTGACAAAACCGCAACAAGGTAAAATAGAACCACCACAGAAAAAATAAAAGAATTTTTAAAAGGGGGGAACAAGTCAAAGGGAGAGAACAATAACAAAGTAAAAAGAATAAAATAAAATTAGAGAAAGAAAAGATTTGTTAGAAAAAATAAAAATATAAATTTATCAACAACAGTGAATCAACAAGGTAAAACAGAACCCCCAATCTAAAAGTGGAAAAAAGAAAAAACAAAAACAAAGCTTTGGCTATGGGGGCAGAGTTTGGTGGGGGTGGAACTTAGGCAGAGGCAGGGTTTAGGGTGGGACAGGACCCAGGCATGTGAGGGCTGACGTTTGAACATGGGGCAGGGCCTAGGCACGGTGACGTTCAAGCATGGGGCGGGGCCTCTGCTTAGTATCTGTGAGGAAGGGTAGAGGCAGCACGTGGAAAGGAGGGCCTCTGGATTGTGGAGTTCTGGAGTTTGGAGGTAAGGCCCTGAGTGATGTTGTGTGGGTGGGGTTTAGGCCCAGCACATTGTAGGGGGTCTCTGAGTATAAGGTCAGGCCCTGGGTGGTTGTGTAGGGGCAAGGCTTGGGCTCTGCCAGGCAGGAGAGAGGCTCTGAGGGCATAGGATTAGGCCCAGGAACCCAACAAGCTCCCTGGTGCCTAAGTTGACAGGGAAAGCACTGATCCATTCCCTTCCATTCCTTTGTGCCTCTCCCCCACTGTCTTCCCCAGGGTCTCCCCCATCACTGCTGGACCCCTAACCATGGGTGGCTCTCACTGGGTGTAGGAACCCCTCTCTCCCCCAGCCACCCCTCAAGGGTGCCATTCCTGGAGGTCTGGCCTTTACTTTTGCTCCCCTTTCCTCCCTCCACTCCCTCAATACCCATGCAGCCGGGGGGGGGTTGGTCTCGGTGGGCAGAGGATCAGGCCCAGGATCTCATCAGGCTCCTGGGGACCCAAGTGAGCAGGGGAAACCTGGCCACACTCTCTTTTTTTTTTTTTGTGATACGTGGGCCTCTCACTGTTGTGGCCTCTCCCGTTGCAGAGCACAGGCTCAGTGGCCATGGCTCACAGGTCAAACCGCTCTGCAGCATGTGGGATCTTCCCAGACCAGGGCACAGAACCCGTGTCCCCTGCATTGGCAGGCAGACTCCCAACCACTGCACCACCAGGGAAGCCCCCCACACTCTCTTTTGATCCTCTGCCCTCCCAGTTGTTCCACAATTTTCCCCTTCAAGCATGGGATCCCTTTCCCTCCCCCAGCAGCTCCTCAGCATCGTCAGTCCCATCCTGCCTCCACTTCTCCTCATATTGCCATGTGTTTGTGATTTGTAGGGCCTTCTAAAGCACATGTCCCAGGCCACACTTTCCCTGCCTGAGAGTGGTAGTGATCAGTTGAACCAGAAGTTAATCTAAGTGGTGCCCTTTCAGTGGGCCTCTGCAGTCCTCAGGGGTGGTGAGATCCTTGTGAATAAAGATACAAAAGCAGAGATTTCATTTTAAAAATACATAGAAGCAGTAAAGTGATTTCTAATTTGGATTAAAATATATTGTGTCTAAGGTCTCTTGGAGTGCTATAAACAAGGAATAGTTTAAAAATATTTCTATCCCATCATCAGAGTATATATGCTTATTTGAGTTGCACTGAAAGGTGATTTGGAGTAAAGTTCTGTCAAATCAATTCAGTGATCAGCTGCAAGCTAACATAACAGTCAAAATAAGGAAATCTACTATTTTAGTGACCCAGGGGAGCTTATGCACAAAGATGAAGAATTAATTTTTTGAAGTCAGATGTCTGAATTAAGTCCTGTTTTATGGAGAGACTCTTCTAATCTCCTATACTTTCTCCAACTAGATGGAAATTCCGGAAATGAAAGTAGAGTTTCAGAATGAACTCATGGACCTGCAGGACCCTCACTTACACAGAGGGTCAGTGAACTGGGTCAAGCCCAGTTCACTGAGCACTTGACTCATTCGAGTAGGAAGTCAACTGAGTCATTTTAGAAAGATTTTCAAGAACATTTATTGAAACAAAACAGTTTTGTTATTCTCAGTTACCCAGAATACCTAACCAAAAACAATTCTGTTTCCTAGATTCTACTGGGAGGCAGAGAGGAGAAGAAGCAGTACAATGAGGGCAGCGAGTAGGCTCTGGAGCCAGGCTGCCCTAGTTTGAGTCCCAACATGCTACCACAGCAGGGGGAGTTGGGACAAATTATTTAACTTCTCTGCTTCTCCACTTCCTGCTCTCTGAAACGGAGGTGATGATGGTGCCAGGAGAGCGGCACTGCACAGACCCAGGGGTGCTGATCACATTGGTGCCTGTTAATGGTGCCCTGGAGGGCAGTGTACTTACGTCCAGAGCAGATGTTCTCAGCTGCCTTGAGTAGCTCCCATTCCATAGAACTGTAGCAAGGATCACATGGGTTTATCCACATAAGGCATTTAGACCAGATCCTGGCACCTGATAAACACTCCTTTAATATAAATTCTTTACAATAGATTTGGTAAGAGAATGGTGAGCAGGAGAAAGCCAAGAAAGCAAGAAAAACAGACAAATAAAATTGGAGTCACTGTTTTGACTGGATGGCAAGAGAAGAAAAAAAGACTGATTTGCTTCTCTAATCAGTGTCAATTCATGATAAGCAAGTAGAGGTGTATGTGCTCCATTACTAATGAGCCACGCTTTCCTCTTACAATACAGAAATGCAAACCTAGGGAAAGGGAGAGCCTTCTGTTCAAGGGAAAAATCAAATGACAAAACTGTGAAGCCTTTTGTTAGTAGCCCATCTGGAACTCCACAACTTGGGGAGGTGAGTTTGACCGTGACAGTGAACAGGGAACTATTTATGATCAGTGCTCATGGCCAGCATATTATTCACCAAGTGCTGACAGGCCCAACCCTTGACAGTGAAATGAATGGGGATGATATCAGTCACTCTCTGTCAGTTGAGTGGCAAATCTAGTCAACAGGAAAAACCTAGAAGCAGAAACAGGAAAGGGAGAACTTGACAGGTTCAGCCATGGCTAGAGGTGCCCTGATAGGAGGTCAGAAAAGTGAAGTGAAGACAGCAGTATTAATGGAGCCAGCAGTGAATGTACGAGTCAGCACTGATACCAGGGGACCTGAAGGGCAACACCAGGAGAAAAGCAAGGGCTGGGGTGTCAGAGAAAACTGGATTCAAATGCCAGCTCTACCACTTAATAAATGGCTTTGGGCAAGCTACTTAATATCTCTAAGCCACCATTTACCCATCTATAATATAAAGATAATAAAATCCACCTCACAGGGCAGGGTGCAGAAATTTATTAAGATAAAGCATAGGACACGTCTGACACAATGTCTGGCAAGTTGGAGGTACTCAATGAACCTTAATCCCATTCCAGGAGCTGCCCTAAGAGGCTCATAGCCAAGGGAGGTGGGATGGGGGAGATGCAATTAATTAAGTAGTTACAAAACTACATGCTAGAGATGAGAACAGGACCTCAGGAGGACATAGAGGGATGTGCCCTAGCCCAGACTGCAGAATGAAGGAAGAAGCAGAGAAAGATGCTCAGGGAAGGCTCAAGAGAAGGTGAGTGTGGACAACTGAGGTGAAGGTAGTCAGCCTTCAGAGAGCATAAGGCAACTGGCACATGCCTAGACCTAGAAACAAGAGACATCACACGTCTGGCTGTCCTGGGTCTCAGGTCTGCCAGGATCAGCACATTAGTGCTGATCTCTCCATTCCACCATTCAAAGAGCAAAAAAAAGATAAAACTAATAAATGCAAGTTAACAGGAAAAAGCCAGATGAAGTGACCAAGTTTTAAATGGATTCTCCAGGGAGCATAGAAAGAGCATTCATGCTTACTGTAAAACAAATTTTCATCCGGGACTCTTCCCACCATCCTCACTAATTTCTCACAAGGAAGAGAAGCTTTCAACCTAAGTTATAAAAGTCTGAAAATTAAAGCCATTTTTTTTTCTTGCTAGTGATCAAGGTCCCTGTGTGTTGCACATCAATGTCCAACTGTGGAGAGAGGACTCCCACTTCCTGCCCCATGTGCTAAACCCTCCAGGGCAGGGTCTGTCCCTTTGGGCCCCATTCAGCCATCCTGCATTTTGTTTGTCTTTCTGCCTCTCCACATGGTTAATATACTTATCAGGCATATTCAGGGCCTGCTTTCCAGAAACAGCACTTTTACCCTTCTATAACTTCCTTCACTGCATCTGCAACAACCAGGGCAAGAAAGAAACAGATTGTGAAACATTCTGGGTCCAAAGCCATTTTGGCAATGCTTGACTATTTGAGATTCAGAGGAGAGGATGGAAGAAGCAAGGACTTCCCTGGTCCAAGCCATGGTCAACTTTTCGAAGAGCGCTGGTAACTGGGATATAGCACTCTAGACATCAGCAGAAAAACAGTTTGCCTTTAATTTTTACTATGATAGTTTGTATACCTATATCTTTCAATTTCCAGAGGGAGGAAAATTTAGAGGTATAAATAAGGCACAAATCCTGAAATCCTTAATAGTGATAGGACTGAAATCAGATTTATAAAACACAAGATCAAAGTTAGGAACATAGAAATTGAGAAAACAAATATAAGGTACCTACTAAAGGAAAATGATCCAAAACCCAGAAAGAGGAATGATAATAAACAATATTTCTGTGATCAATAATATGTTTTGATTGTATAGTCAGTACATGCATATTAAAAATTTATGATATCTGGGAGTATTTAAAGGTTATAAAGAAAAATCAATCAATGGATTAATTAATCAATATTCTTTTGGGGAGGACATCTATTTTGAGACTACTGGGGTATTGGAGAACACAGACAGACAACTAGAATATTTGAATACTTCCTAAATGCAAGGCACTTTGCTAGACATAAGTAATTCAAAAGAAAATGTCTCTGTCCTCATGTAACATGGTTGGAAATAAAATTGTTTAAAAACAAGAGTATTCTCCTTGGAGTCAGTATACTTCAAGTCCAAATAGCAATAACCAAATGTCTTATATCTTACTGAACTTTTGTTTTCTCAACTTAGAAAGGTGATAATAAGACCTACCTTATGAGATTAAAGGAGATAATCTACATAAACTTTCTGACACTGCCTGGCTTACAATAGTTCAAAACCATGAGATACCTACCTTTGTTTCCCTAGGTAGATTAAATTCTATCCATGAGAAAGGCAATAAATAATGCTGTGCAGAACATGGTAAGGGCCAGATAAGCAAAGCAGAGACGTCAGGGCTGCAGAATTTGAGAATACTGATCCATTTTGAGTGGTAAGGAAAGGATTCTGCAATATTCTGGAAATTAAACTAAGAGGAAATCAAGAAGGAGGGTGGGAAATTCTTGCCCTTTGGTCCCAACCTCCTTGCGGAAAAGGGACTAACACTGTGATTCTTAGGGAGAGTTGACCCGAATTCAGACAGTTAGAAGAAACAAGGAATTCATAACAGGATCATGAGTTAAAAACAATCATCATTGAGGATGTAATGCCTGCTATGTGTCCTGGCAGAGAGGAGGGAGGAGAAAGAGGAAGAGGAGAAAGTAAGGAGAAGGAAGAGCAAGATGAACAGGAAGAAGAAAAGGAGCATGAAGAGAAGGGGGTTTAAGAGGAAGAAGAGAAAGAAAACAGGGAGTACAAGAAGAGGGGAAGGAAGAAGAGGGGGAAGTTGGTGCCACAGACATCACAACTTATTTTGAAAGGGTAAATCTGAAATGAGCTCGTTCAATTCAATAGTTCCATCATCACTGCTACCAGATTGAGATGCTCTAAGAAACACTTTGCTGTGATACATGAGGTGGGTGAGGCTGATTAGCTAAATCTCTATAATACTGGGCATGAGAACTCAACAAAGGTTTAGTCATTTAAAAGGACGACATTGAGTTTCAGCCAAGGATTTTAAAAACGAATATTCCATGTGGGAAAAAAATACTGAAGATTATAATGATAGAAGAAAATCTTGCTATAATTATGGCTTCATATGTTACCACCCTCAAGGGAAAATATATACATATAAAGTGAGAAAAATCCCTCATATGGGTTTCCAGATCCATTTTTTAAAGTGAGAAATCCCAGGTTCAGAGCAAAGGAGCATTATTAAATGATTATAAACTGCAAGCCTTCTAGGGGAACAGCCTCATTTCCAGCATAAACATTGTGAAGACCAGGGAAAGGTGATCAGCTCTCCGGGATTTATAGCTCTTGGAGAGCACTGTGCAGGCTGGAAGGGACAGTCAGATTTACAGGTACAGTATCCTTCCCCTAGGCTACTTCTCTTGCTTTTTCATGACAAAATAACATTTTACATGCAAGGTTAATCTGGAGGCAGAATAAGTATTATAAATAGGTGACTGGAGTGGGGGTGGGATGGAATGTGGATGTTGCTTCCACTTAGAATCATGAAAACCTCATTTGCATCTGTCTACACCACTTCTGCCTCTCCAGTAATTAGGGTAGCATCTGATACATTATAGATGCTCAGTAAATATTTGTGATGGGAATGAATAATCCCATACTCCTGTGATTTATTTTCACTTCTTTGACCTCTCCCAGGAAATTTAGGATTCAACCACCACCTCTTTGGACCAGAGGTTTTTTTTTGTTTTTTTTTTTACATCTTTATTGGAGTATAATTGCTTTACAATAGTGTTAGTTTCTGCTTTATAAAAAACTGAATCAATTATACATATACATATGTTCCCATATCTGCTCCCTCTTGCATCTCCCTCCCTCCCCACCCTCCCTATCCCACGCATCCAGGTGATCACAAAGAACCAAGTTGATCTCCCTGTGCTATGTGGCTACTTCCCACTAGCTATCTATTTTACGTTTGGTAGTGTACATAGGTCGATACCACTCTCTCACTTTATCACAGCTTACCCCTCCCCCTCCCCATATCCTCAAGTCCATTCTCTAGTAGGTCTGTGTATTTATTCCCATCTTGCCACTAGGTTCTTCATGATATTTCATTTTTCCTTAGATTCCATATATATGTGTTAGCATATGGTATTTGTCTTTCTCTTTCTGACTTACTTCACTCAGTATGACAGACTCTAGGTCCGTCCATCTCACTACAAATAACTCCAATTCGTCTCTTTTTATGGCTGAGTAATATTCCATTGTATACATGTGCCACATCTTCTTTATCCATTAATCAGTAGATGGACACGTAGGTTGTTTCCATCTCCTGGCTATTGTAAATAGAGCTTGAGTGAATATTTTGGTACATGACTCTTTTTGAATTATGGTTTTCTCAGGGTATATGCCCAGTAGTGGGATTGCTGGGTCATATGGTAGTTCTATTTGTAGTTTTTTAAGGAACCTCCATACTGTTCTCCATAGTGGCTGTACCAATTCACATTCCCACCAGCAGTGCAAGAGTGTTCCCTTTTCTCCACAGCCTCTGCAGCATTTATTGTTTCTAGACTTTTTGATGATGGCCATTCTGACTGGTGTGAGATGATATCTCATTGTAGTTTTGATTTGCATTTCTCTAATGATTAATGATGTTGAGCATTCTTTCATGTGTTTGTTGGCAGTCTGTATATCTCCTCTGGAGAAACGTCTATTTAGGTCTTCTGTCCGTTTTTGGATTGGGTTGTTTGTTTTTTTTGTTACTGAGCTGCAGGAGCTGCTTGTAAATTCTGGAGGTTAATCCTTTGTCAGTTGCTTCATTTGCAAATATTTTCTCCCATTCTGAGGGTTGTCTTTTGGTCTTGCTTATGGTTTCCTTTGCTGTGCAAAAGCTTTGAAGTTTCATTAGGTCCCATTTGTTTATTTTGGTTTTTATTTCCATTTCTCTAGGAGATGGGTCAAAAAGAAGCTTGCTGTTATTTATGTTGTAGAGTGTTCTGCCTATGTTTCCATCTAAGAGTTTGATAGTTTCTGGTCTTACATTTAGGTCTTTTTTTTTTTTTTTT
>RJWK010023363.1:0-29146 GCA_004363435.1 Platanista minor
AAAAAAAAAAAAAAAAAAAAAAAAAAAACTAATGAAATTGAACACTCCCTAAAGCCATACACAAAAATAAACTCAAAATGGATTAAAGACCTAAATGTAAGGCCAGACACTATAAAACTCTTAGAGGAAAACATAGGCAGAACATTCTGTGACATAAATCACAGCAAGATCCTTTTTGACCCACCTCCTAGAGAAATGAAATAAACACAAAAATAAACAAATGGGACCTGTTGAAACTTAAAAGCTTTTGCACAGCAAAAGAAACCATAAATACGATGAAAAGACAACCCTCAGAATGGGTGAAAATATTTGAAAACGAAGCAACTGACAAAGGATTAATCCCCAAAATTTACAAAAAGCTCATGCAGCTCAATATCAAAAAAACAAACAACCCAATCCAAAAATGGGCAGAATACCTAAATAGACATTTCTCCAAAGAAGATATACAGATTGCCAACAAACTCATGAAAGAATGCGCCACATCATTAATCATTAGAGAAATGCAAATCAAAACTACAATGAGGTATTACCTCTAACCAGTCAGAATGGCCATCATCAAAATATCTACAAATGATAAATGCTGGAGAAGTTGGGGAGAAGAAGGAACCCTCTTGCACTGTTGGTAGGAATGAAAATTGATACAGCCACTATGGAGAACAGTATGGAGGTTCCTTAAAAACTAAAAATAGAACTACCATATGACCCAGAAATCCCACAACTGGGCGTATACCCTGAGAAAACCATAATTCAAAAAGAGACATGTATCACAATGTTCATTGCAGCACTACTTACAGTCGCCAGGACATGGAAGCAACCTAAGTGTCCATCGACATATGAATGGATAAAGAAGATGTGACACACATATGCAATAGAATATTACTCAGCCATAAAAAGAAATGAAATTGAGTTATTTGTAGTGTGGTGGATGGACCTAGAGTGTGTCATACAGAGTGAAGTAAGTCAGAAAGAGAAAAACAAATACATATGCTAACACATATATATGGTATGTTAAAAAAAAAATGGTTAAGAAGAACCTAGGGACAGGATGGGAATAAAGATGCAGATCTAGTAGAGAATGGACTTGAGGACCCTGGGAGGGGGTAGGATAAGCTGGGACGAAGTGAGAGAGTGACACGGACTTATATATACTACCAAATGTAAAATAGATAGCTAGCGGGAAGCAGCCACGTAGCACAGGGGGATCAGCTGGGTGCTTTGTGACCATCTACAGGGGTGGGATAGGGAGGGTGGGGTGGAGGGAGACACAAGAGGGAAGAGATATGGGGATATATGTATATGTATAGCTGATTCACTTTGTTATAAAGTATAAACTAACACACCATTGTAAAGGAATTATACTCCAATAAAGATGTTAAAAACAAAGCACTATTAATGCAAAGAACAATTGAAATTTATATTTAGTACAAGACAACGTATTTACCACCTGAGAGAACAAGAAATGATAATGAGGGATATATCCAGGTGTAAGAAGATTACAAAGAGAAAAACTGTAACCAGCCTGTTCAGTCACACATTTGGAAACGTGTTTTTCACTCAGCCATTTAAAATATATACCCATTTAAATTGTTTAATATTTGCCTAAGAAGAAATACCCAACATTTTTTGCTTTGCAAACCCCTGCTCTATTCATCTTGCTGTTCCTTTTAATGCTACATTACTTATTTATGAGATCCAGCTTTATACAAATTGTACTTCTGTTTTATAGACTGATGAAGATTCATGGCCTATTCACTTTAGTTGGATTCAGTTATCCTTCTCCACAAACGTTATAGCTTACCACAATTACTTATGCTGACTTTACAGCCTCACTGAGGATGAAGTTTGGCAATCAATTTTTGGTTTTACAGGAAGAATTGCAACTGTTTCTGAAGGCTTTTATTAAGAACAAATCTTGTCCTTTAAACTTTAAGAAAAAATGTGTAATATATAGACAGTGATTAAACATGAATGCACCATTTAATAAATTATTATAAAGTAAACATAAATGCAAGTATATCCCAGGTATATAAGGCATCACCAGGAAAGCCCCCTGGGTGCTTCTTCCTAGTCCTAATCACTTTCCTCCACTTACAATTAACCACTCTGACAGTTTCTTTCTTTCTATTGTAGATTTACCAACTAAATAAGCATCCATAAATAATATAGTTTAGTTTTGTCTATTTTTAATGTGTATATACAGAATTACAGTGTATGTATGTTTTAGTATATGCCTTCTTTCATTCATCTTTATCTTTTGTAAGATTCAACCACATTTCTTCTGTTTATTCATGTATTTTATTTTCTATGTGTATCTATGCCACAATTCATTTTCACATTCCACTATTGCTGAATATTTGAGTGGTTTCTAGTTTGGGGCTATTATAATCAATCCTGCTGTGGATATTTTTATATGATTTCTCCTGGTGCACAGAGAATGTTCCTGAGTTTCTCTATGAGTATAAGCATAGTTAACTTTATTGAAAATGTGAAATTGCTTTCCATAGTGACTGTGTCAAGAATTCTCTGAGTTAGTAATGGTCCCCATCTGCATTCTTGGTGTGTCAATCTTTCTAATTTAGATCAATGTGGTATAATTTTAGTGGTATCACATTGTGGTCTTGATCAGAATTTCCCTAATGAGATTGAACATTTCATATACTTATTTCAATTTTGTTTTTTCCAAAGTGCCTATGTAAATCTCGTATCCCTTTATCCAAAGGATTGCCAATGATTTTTCTTCTTGAGTGTTCTTTTTCATTGGTAGGAGATCTTTATATATTCAACATATTGCTCCCTCCTTGTTACATGTATTTCAAACATCTTCTTCAATGTTGGGGCTTTCATTTCACTTCCTTAATGGTGTCTTTTGATACACAGGGATTTTAATTTTAAGATAGCCAACTTTATTCATAATTTTTCAATTGTTAATTGCCATCCTCAGATCATGAAGATATTCTCCTATATTATTTTAAGATACTTTTTTGTTCTGTTATTTATATTGTCTATCATCTGAATTTTATTTTTCTGTATGATGTGACATACAAGTCCACTTTCATTTTCTTTTATACAAATATTTATTTATTCTCTTTATATTTTATTTTAGGAGTGTTATAATTTCAGGTCTTATAAATCTTTAATCCATTTTGAGTTGATCTTTGTGTGTGGTGTAAGATGTGTCCCCTTTCGTTCTTTTGCATGTGGATATCCAGTTTTCCCAATACCATTTGTTGAAGATTTTATTGTTTCCCCACTTGTAGTCTTGGCTCCCTTGTCAAAGATCAGTTAACTGTATGGGTGTGGGCTTATTTTGGGCCTCCTTTTTCTGTTACCTTGGTCTATATTTCTCTTTTTATGCCAGTATCATACTGTTTTAATTACTGTAGCTTTGTAATATATTTTGATATTAAGACGTGCAATACCTCAATTTTGTTATTTTTTCTCAAGATTACTTTGGCGCTTTAAGGTCTTTTGTGGTTCCATACAAATTTTAGCATTGCTTTTCTATTTCCATAAAAAATACCATTGGGATTTTGATAGGGATTTCATTGAATCTTTAATTGCTCTGGGAAGTATGGATATTTTAATAATATTGATTCTTTACATTCATGAACATGAGAGTTTTTCCATTTATTTATGTTTTCTTTAATTTCTTTCATCAATGTTTGTCCTTTTCATCAGTGTTTCATCTATCACAGGAGACAGAGAAAATCATTATACAGTGATTAAAAGGGTCAATTCATTAGAAAGATATAATAATTATGAATTTATATGTATGCAGTATCATATCACCTAAATATATAAGCAGACATTGACAGACCTGACGTGAGAATTAGGGAACTCCAGGGTAATAGTAGGAGACTTCAGTACCTCAGTTTCAATAATGAATAGAACATCTAGACAGAAAATCAATAAGGAAACAGCAGGCTTGAACAACACTATAGATTTACTGTTCCTAACAGATATATACAGAATATTCTACCCAAGAGCAGCAGAAAACACATACTTCTTGAGTGTATATGGAACATTCTCCATGATAGGTCACATACTAGGTCACAAAACAAGTCCCAACAAATTTTAGAAGATTGTACCTCTTCCTGGGACACTTCTCTCTAACTCTTCATGTGATTTACTCCTTCATTCAAGTTTTAGAGATCTTTACTGGAGGATTTATTTATTATTTTAAGGTCCTATATTACATATTAGACTACCTATATTTTTTCCCAAGGAAGAGATTTATAGTACCTTTTATTTCTCTCTTCTACTACTGAACATTTACTGTTTGCATTAAAAAAAAATTCATTGACTTCTTGCTAGATTAATTTCTGGTTCACTCTATGTCAATCTATCTTTCACAAAAAACCTCTACTGCTTACCATAGAAGAGGATTATCAGTCAGGAAGTCTGTTTTATAGCAAGTAGATTTCAGATAAGCTTCAAAGCCATGTGGATAAATAGGAATTTCTGAACAAAAATGATATATTTTCTACAAATAACATGTATATATAAATATATTTTTAATATATTACTTGGGGTCACTAGGCTTCTCAATATATAACCAAGATTGAATGAAACCTTAGATTTCTGGGTGGAGTCGGCCTGTTAGAGGAAGGTATACGTATACTCATGGGCCAATTCTATGTCTAAGTTCCTGATCCAGTGAATAGTTTCTCCATTTCATACCTTGAAATTGTATATGTAAAATTTAATCCCTGCAGTGATCAGTTTTGCTGTAATAATGCTGTGTAACAAGCAACAGAAAATCTTCATGACACAACAGTGAATATTCATTTTTCTCACTCTTGAGTCTGTGTGTAGGTAGGGGTTGTACTGGGATTTGGCTGATCTCCATTGGCCTCAGGTGGGTGTGGCCCCAGGGCAGAGCTCAGGTTTAGGCCTACTTCATAAGTGTCTTATTCTCTTTGCAGTACCATGTTTTTGTTATGAAGGTCAAGAGTGTAAGAGTACATGCCTAATCTCACATGTGTAAAGTCTTTTCTAATGGGAGTTACTGCAATGTCACTTGGTAAAGGCAATGTGGTAAACAATTCAATAGCAGGGAGGAAGTGGAAAACTGCCCACAATAATTCAATTTACCATAATCCTTTTTTGATTTTTACTAAAATCTATGTATACAAATTATTCATCAGAATGTTGATTATACTAGGAAGATTATAGATGGTAGAAACATTCAGAAACTACAGATACCTTCTTACTGTTCAGTTATGTTCTTTAAATTCTGTTGACTATCCCAATACTAATGATTTTTTCATTCTACTCTCAACCTATATTACACACAGCCCTCCCTAAGCCCAGTTTTCTGACTTTTTTCCATCTCTTTTATTACTTCTTCTTCTCTCTAAGGAGTAAAAGAAATAGCTTTTCTTTTAACTATTCAACAGTTTAATGATTATTTTTTGTTTAGACTCTTGTAAACATTTATGCCTTCTGTTCCTCATTTTTAACCCAAGGAGTAGCAAATCAATGTATTTTCCTCTAGGGGAAAATTTATTTCCTTCCTGAGAGTCATTCTTGTGGAAATTGTAAGAGATATTTTATAAAACTGTCTATATATACCATTATAAAATTGTGGAATGTAATTTTAAGCCCCTTCCTTAATTATGCAAGGGAAAAATATTTTAAAGTATACTGTTGGAAAATATTCACAAAAATGCTATTACTTTAAAATACGTTTTGCTTGTTATTTTTACTTTTCTTACCATCTATTTGCATTGTATACCACAGTTGACCAAAGATTTAAAACATGAATATGGTTGAATAAATGAACATTCATTAGTACATTTTTTCTCAGAGTACAGCGAAGGAAGTCACACCAATAATATTGCCCCATTTTACAGATAAGGTAACAGGGCATCAGAAAAGTTATGTGGCTTTCCTATTTTCATACATTTATTTATTGATTCAATTACTACTTGAAGTTGGGTATAGCTACTCCCAAAGCCAATTATACTGTTCCATTACACTGCATGCCTTTATTGAAAACGTTTACATCTAATCATATCCAACAGAAAAAGATTTTTTTTAAATTTATTTATTTATTTATTTTTGGCTGCCTTGGGTCTTTGTTGCTGCACGTGGGCTTTCTCTAGTTGTGGCAAGCAGGCACTACTCTTCGTTGCGGTGTGCGGCCTTCTCATTACGGTGGCTTCTCTTGTTGCAGAGCATGGGCTGTAGGCGCGTGGGCTTCTGTAGTTGTGGCACACGAGCTCAGTAGTTGTGGCTTGTGGGCTCTAGAGTATAGGCTCAGTAGTTGTGGTGCATGGGCTTAGTTGTTCCACAGCTTTGAGAAATAAAGAAAAATTATTCTGGTTAAGGATGTGAAAAGGATTCTTAAAAATATATTTAAAAATAACATTTCTTTAAGCCAAGTAAATATGTACAAGGTTGTTTTAAATTTGATTTACTTTTATACTTATTTTCAGTTGTATATATGTATTGATCATGTTTCATTCTGATCCTTTTAGAAGAAAAATGTCCAACCATGAAAACTTATGATATGAAATAACAACTAAAGAGGAAATTAAGGCAGCTTTTAATAAGTCCATTCATAATATCTTATTTTACTTAAATAAACATATATTTCATATTTATGCCATTTTTAAAAATAAAGCTGTTGCTCCTGTAGCAAAAAATCATGTCTAACCTTTATCTATCCAGACTTTCTATTGTTGCTCTAACAAATCTTCTATCAGGACTGTATCATCATTTGTTTGGTTTAATAAAAATATAGCATCTAAAATAAACTATAAAAGCATACAATTTTAAAGGTGGAAAGCACCATTCAAATAACTTCTCTAAGAAAATCTTTTAATTTTAAGAATTAGGAGAATAAATACCAAAGACCGTACAGTTAGCATGTTAGAAGGAGGGCTCAAACTAAGCTTTCACTTCTACATATAATGTCCTTTCAACTACATCACATAGAATAATCTATCCACTTTTCCAGTGCCCAGTAGGAATCTTCTGATAGATCTTCACAGAATACTGTGTATTAGATATCTAAACCTATGTCTGATCCTGTAAATCCAATTATACTAGATTGCATTGTAATAATAACATTTATTTTTTTATACTTAAAATTCATAATATGTTATTTTAATGGTAAAACTCATATATACAAAAGAAAGTCTGATTTACTTCTATACTTTATCTTTACCAATATTTACTAATTTAAATCATAAAAGAGGAAATATAATTACATTTTTTGTGAGGATCTCTAATCTGACATTGACATTGTAACAAAGAAATTTTCTTAAGCAAAACTTCAAAATACAAATTACCATAAACTATCTAAGAACATTTAAAATGCTGAACGTATGTACGATGAACAAATTGGCCAAATCATTTATGATAATTTAGATGTTACTATAAAGCAGGCTGAAGTTTTCTATGTATAACTCTTTTCTTTTTTCAGGTTTACTGAGGTATAAGTGACAAATAAAATTATAAGGTATTTAGTATATAATGCTATCATTTGGTATATGTATACATTGTGAAAGGATTACCCCCATCAATGTGTAGCTCACTTTTGAAACTTACCAAAAAAAAATTCCACAAAGGGGAAAAAATGATTATTGCTGATAAAGTAGCTTAAAATGGCATGAGATGTCAATGTTACTGAGCTTATTAGTTTCATTTCACAACAATTTAAATTTTATAGGAAATTTTAAAAATGTCCTGGGTTGACTGGTTAGCTATTTTTAATTCCATATTGTGTAGCCCAACAAGCTTCAAATTATGTCCTTTTGGAGCTGAATTTAGTCTTTCTCTCTGGAAGCCCAAAATTTGCTGTGATTGTTTACCACCTGGCCATTATTTTTATAGCTAAAACTATGTATCAGGAGATCATCTATTTCTCTTTCTTTGACTTTCCTTATTATTATTTAGTTATACAGTCAATATTCCATGGGATGTAAAAGAAACATAATAAACAGGAAAAAATAGTGAAGTTAAGGGAAACCAGCAGAATCATGGGGTGACTAAAAACACATTTGGAGAAATTTATCAAAACTAGATACTTCTTACTGTTTCACTGTATATAAAAATTAAGCATAGAACAGTAAAATTACCACAAAATTGGTTATTTATGAATAACTTCACTTTCATTTAATTGAGCTCTTCCTCAAGCTGTGTGGTATCAAACAATGTCTTGTTCACAGGACTTTTTTTTTTTTTTTTTTTTTTTCAGCAGTGGAAATTTTAATGTTGATAGAAGAAATGGAGGAGGTACAAAGGTAAAGACTTGGGAGGGTAGTGGTAGAGAAATCAAGGTAATATAAAAAAAATAGAAAGGTAAGAAGATGCCAGTAAGCAGGTTCTACTTTGTCCTTTCAAATAAGGAATTTTTTTTTTTTTTTAATTCCAACAAAGATGAGAATAGCTACCTTCCCCTGTGAAATCTGGATTGTGGACCATACCTTCCTCTAACTAACGAGGCATGTATTTCAGGTGAAAATATTCATACCTAGAAAATTTTATATTCAATTTATGGTCTCACTAAAAATTGCAGGTAGCCTTGGTCCTGAAGAGACTAAAAGTCAATATTAGGGCATCAAAATAACATCATTCACAGGAAGAACTTAATGAATGAACACAGCTCAACAGTTTAATCAGTTATGTAAGTGTAGTTGACTTTTCTAAGCAAGTTTACCTTTATGATTTTTCAGTTTGGTTATCACTCAATTAGAAATCACAAATCCCATGAGCTAAAGAATAATTCACAAGTGCATAAAATCTTCCACAGACTTAATGTGGATCACTTGGTATTTCAATTTTTATTTTAAAGAGATGCACATATCATTCCCAATTGACATGTACACACTGCTATATTTAAAATAGATAACCAACAAGGACCTACTGTGAAGAATAAATAAATAAAATTTAAAAAATAAAGAGATGCAACAGATAAAAATATTTAGAGAAAATGTTTTAGAGCAATAGCACCATATATCTTTCACTATTTTATTTTTTTCCTATAGTTGGCTTACTGTCAGCTTTTGAAATAAGAGTAGGTGAGAAGAATATCTGGGACCTTGTGAAAATTTATTGAAAATTAAACAAATGACAATGAATGAATGCTAAATAAATTGAGAGATTATAATTTTTGAGAGATTATCTCAGTTCCACACAGATCTGTAGGCATTTAGCCATGGTTATAAACCTAGGAAGACATTTATTATAAAATTTTAAAAATAATATTAGCATTATTAACTAACATATAGTGATTGTTTGCTACATGCCAGATACACCTGCAGACTCTAAGAGGTTAATTTCTTTGCCGAGACTGTATAACTGGCAAATGGAAGAATCAGTGACATCAAGCTGTGAAATCCTAAAGAACTTGTAATTACTTTGGTTGGAATAAGCCTAAAACTCTGGATAAGAGCACTAGTCTTGGCATTAGACAGTCTCAGTTTTGAATTCTAGCTTTATTACCTAGCAACTCTATGACTTTGGCAAATTACCTACCTGAAACTCAGTTTCCTTGTCTACAAAATGGAGAGAGTAGGTCTAGTTTATAGACTCCCGTAAGGCTTGAAGGAGAGGAGTCACAATTGCCTAAGCATAATAAGAACTCTAACAGCTAATGTGATAGTAGTGGCAGCAGTAACATTTTATACTCTTGAATTTTTTTTTTTAACATCTTTATTGGAGTATAATTGCTTTACAATGGTGTTAGTTTCTGCTTTATAACAAAGTGAATCAATTATACATGTACATATGTTCCCATATCTCCTCCCTCTTGCGTCTCCCTCCTTCCCACCCTCCCCATCCCACCCATCCAGGTGATCACAAAGCACTGAGCTGATCTCCCTGTGCTATGTGGCTGCTTCCCACTAGCTATCTATTTTATGCTCTTGAATTTTGAGACCTACATTGAGATATATCTTAATTTTGATTCAGCCACATATGGTATGAACCATTTGGCTAAGATTCCTACTATGAATACATTTCAAAATCATATCCTTTATGCTTTCATTAAAATGGCTGACAATGTGGAACTGATTATTAATTACTAAGGAGCTTGCAGGTTGCCATCTGAGTCTTGTCAAGTTTGAAGTCCAACTTAGGGGTGATTCTTCACTGAGCTCCCAATCTAAATCATTTTGTCATCATCTAGGAAACATTTTTTTTTCCCTATTTTAACAACTAAAATGGAATTTTAAAAGTTTCAAGAACTTTACTGAAATCAAGACTTACTGGATCTATGGCCATTTTTCCTAAGGGGAAAAAACAGTGATTTTGTCATGACTTGTACTTAGTATAAGTAACGTGAAAATCATCCTGAGGATTCCTGACCTTATTAAATCTACAGTTTAGGGGTGATGGATGTGAGCTGAATGCCATTTGCTTTCTTGGCCCTACAAAACTGGATTAAGTGCCTCTATTTATGTGCTCTCACACCTCGCTATACTTTTTTTCATAATACTCATTAATATTTGAAATTGTTTATTGTGTATTTTTTTTTTAACTTTATCTTCCCTATTAGAATGTAATTTCCAGTAAGGCAGGTTAGAAGCTCTATTAGATGCTGTAATTGTGCAGTGTATTTTTATTACTGGAGGTTATTAATCTTATAATTTTTCAAGACAATTATTGTTTAATATCTACTTTTTTCACTATGGTTCAAGTGACATTAGATGAAAGAGCACTTTGCTCTTACCCTTCTTTACAGTCCCAGCACCTAAAATGCTGTTCTGCACAAATATGACAGTAAATACATGAGAATAAATGAATGCATGAAAGCATATATGACTGATTTCAAACCAAATTTAAAAATTAGTATTTTGTACTTTATGCATTGATATATTTTTCTAATATAGGTGTGGGAAAAATAACATGATTCAAAAAAATTCAGCTAATATTTACTGAGATGGAAACTCAGTTCTACACTAGAGCATTAATGTGAACAAAGCACATTCTCTCTTTTAGAATTTACATTAGATAGCAGAGGTATAAATGCAAATAATTATATACAATGCAATATGAAAAGTGCTGAGATAGGCATGTACAAAATGCTATGGGATCAGAGAAAAGTGGAAACTAATTTAATTTAACTCTAGCATTTAAATGATTATATAAATATACATTTTTATCTTTGTTCTTTTGGTTTGATTTGATAAAAAATAGCATTGGGTCTGTGTCTACACAAACATGTGTAGGAATGCTCCACTGAAAAAATATTCTTTGTTTGTAACATGCTTTCCTGAAAGGAAAAAAGGATTTCCTGTGTCTATCCCTTTAGTGTTTATTTCTCCTCTCTATATATTCAAGTATAGTTTAGTATTAAGTTTATCCCTTTAGTGCAAGCCTTCTTTAAATAGATTTCTTGCCTGTTTCCATTTGTATGAAATCCCAGAAGGCCTAGTTAAAAGTTAACCTGCAACAACAGAACCTCACTTAAGTTTTAGAGCTAGTAATTACATCCAAATCTTCATATGTTGACCCACTCAGCGTTTATGAAGTCTGCCATTATGACCGGACAAACTATATGCTGTATGTACATCATTAAAAATTTTATATAGAATTCAAAATCCATATTTGAAATGTGACTGTTTGTTTAGTGGTATGTTTTTCCATCATCTCTCTGAACCCTGCAGTACACCCTGACAGGCCACGCTTTGTATGCTGTTTACATAAAATCAATTATGGTAAAAAAGATGAGATTATCTTGGTTTATTTTAGATGCAATAGTACTCTTTTGGGGACAGATGAAAGTTAATTTCACTTTATATTTGATACTAATGTTCATTATCTTATCAGCTGAGCAAAGTTTATAATTATTTTCATGTTTTTATCACTTTTTAATGAAGTTAATTTTAGGTAATGCGAACAGATTGGCATGAAAGGTGAGATTTGAGGCATGTATGGTATGGTATTGTATATTTCTTAGTGTATTAATTATCATGTAGATTTGCATATGTTACTACAATGAATAGAGAGAACAAGAGAGAAAGTGAGGGGGAAGAAATTTGATGTAGTAGGTTATAGTGGAGTATGTGGGTTGGAATTTTAGTTCTGCTATTTATTAGCTGTACAATATGGTCAATCTGTTTAAGTTCATATAGAGTCAGTAAAATGAAGGTGATCATAATAACTTCTTTACAGTTTTGATATGATAAGAGAGAATGTACATAAAAGCAGCTTTCAAAATAGAAAGTACTAGACAAATATCAATTACTATGTATATATACACACATATGCATAATTATGTCTAATTGACATGTAGCACTTTATTAGCATCTACACTCAACATCCAACTTTATTCACAGAGCACATTTACTAACTGAATATAGCAAAAATTTGATATAATTCTTTGTTTTTTCATTTTATTTTTTAAATAAGTAATTCTGGCATCTTTAAGAGCAATTAAGTATCTGGTATTAGGGAGCATATCTGATGCTTCTGTACATCTAGAACCAAGCATAGCACCTGGTGAATATTACATGTTTTAATATATGCTGGTTAAATGAATGATTAAAGTAACAGTTATGCTTTTAAGAACAAAGAACAGGGTAACAGCTTTCAGTCCCCATCAATTAGGTTAAGAATTGCCTTTTCTAAATTTTCAGTTTAATTGCCAACAATGATTTGTACAAGATAAGTGTTTATAGAGCACTCTAAAGCCTGAATTACTTTTCCACTTCACTGGCATGGCATCTCAGGTAGAAGTAAATGAGTGGGAACTGTAACACAGCTTATGAATAAAATAACAGAATACAAAAGGGGAATTTTTAGACCAAAAGTTTAGTATTATTTTAAATGTAATATACTAAGATGAAAATTTAGAGGCTGAAAGAATATCATGATCACAATACTGTTCCTCAACCAACACCAAAGACAACATTCACAGGTGCTTCTGATGGTAAATAATAACTTCCTCTGCCTCTTCTTGAAGAGTTAGATTCTCTCTCACATTTAAAAAGGAGGAAATGGTAATATTTTGTCAATATGTTTTTCTACTCAATATACTACCTTGCACTGATATATTTTCAAATTTAGTTGGATGGTTATGATCTGTTTTATCTTTCATTTATCCATTCCTTGAATGAATATTTATAAGGTGTCTATTATGTGTATAGCACTGGACTCAACAGTGCTGGAACAAACAGAAGGGTCTCTGCTGTCATGGATCTCACAGACCAGCGAAGTGTTAGCCATTAAATACATAAACACACCGTCAAATACAAAAATAAATATTGTCACGAGCACTGTGAGGGAAGATAGTGGGTGTATCCTCACTCTGTGTTGAGAGGCTCTGGAAAGTCTTCTGTAAGGGGAAAACTATGTAAGCTGAGAACTGAAGGAAAGGTAGACTACTGTGAAGACTACTCCAAGTAGAAGAAAATGAAAAGGCTAAAATAGAAAAAGAATAGTTTGGCTTGACTGAATAACTAAATAAATAACTCATTAAGAAATGAGTGCAGCAATGGAGATAAGGTAAGTTGACCTTTTTTTTCCCCCTAGAAGACTGGGATGTGAAAGAATTGTAGCAAGATAACAGACATAGTAGGATGTGATTATTTTTTACTTCTTCATTCTTTTTTTGTTTTTGTAATGATAAAATGAAGGCTAATGGAAATAGGTTCAGTAAAGAGGGATGTGGAAAATGCTGGAAAGAGAGGCAACATAGTCCCAAAAGCATAGCCCCCCAGAACATAGGAGAGGATTGAATCCACTGATGGAGATTCTCCTCAATTTCAGTAGCAGGAGAATGGAGAAGACAGAAATAGATGTTGGATGGTTTATACATTTATTTTGAAATGACTACCTTCATGTTTCAAAATGATCAGTAAAATTCATAGCTCTGAGTACACTGTATATAGTATTTCCCAGGATTTGATGCAATGACTTCCATTGACTTCACTGAATTATTTTTCTTCCCTCTGATATCAGTCCAGACTAGCTTGAGGCAGAGCAAGGAATAATGTGAGGGGAACCACTGACAATTTTCTATTACCTAGGTTTTTATTTTTCTCATTGAATGCATGTAAATTCTGAGGTACTCTGTAATAATAATCTTCAAGGTGTGGATTTCTGTGATATGGCTCTTCATTTCCATAATTAAAATAAGTAAACTATTTCAGAGTGAATTCTAAAATGTTTCCAAGTCATCTTACTACTTATCTCTGGGCTCCAATCAATCAGGCAGCTAGAATAATTTATGATGCTGCACCAATTACAACAGCCTCCCTCCCTGAACAAGGATCACAAGCAAATGATATATTAATGTCCTAAATTCAAATCCAGGTTCTTTTATTTCCTAGGTATAAGAACCTGAACAAGTTTCTTAGCTTTTCTGCAATATTCTCATCTATAAAATATGGACAAAAAAACTGTCTTGCTGGGTGTTTGTAAGAACCAAAAGATAGAAAAGATGTAAAGCTCACCATCTAAGATTTCTTCTCTTAAAGGAGAATTAAATTCAAAAAGAAAATATGAACCATATCTCTGAGTACAAGAGTAGAAATAGGTCATTGTTAGCTTAGGTCAGCACAATCAAACCAGAGGGTTTTGTAACTTTGAAGTCATTCTGTAGCTCTGGAGCTGATTATTTCATTTGAAAACAGTGAATGACTGACATTAAAATGATTCTAAGTATGTGTGTATGTGTATGTGTGTATATATATACATATATATATGTATATATATATACACACACACGTGTATGTGTGATTTATTATGTTTTGTTAAATGAGAAGTTTGTAATCTAATGAAAAGACAGTACACGTGTTGGCTTGTGATGGAGATTGAGATGCACCTCCCAGATTCCCCTTCAAAGAAGGACATTCTGTCTTCTGGGAGTGATGTAGGAAGATATCCTTTAGCGGCCAACCAGGGTTACTTCCAGGGTTACCTCAGTTGATGAGAGAGAAGGGTCACACCTTTCTCAATGTAGTCCACTGACTGATGGCCAAGTGCAAAGGCCTGGTTATTTTAGCACAACTGGGAATAACTCTAACATGCAGCTCTAATTCCACAGCTTCTTCCAGAATTGGCCAAGACTGTTGCTGGCCCTGGCTAGTTAGATTTTTCTCTTAATACAGTCCTGCTTGTTTTGTCTGCTTTCCACATGCATGGATCCAAAAGGTACACTTGCAACTAATTGCTTTCTCATTGTCTGCTTCATAGGGAATCCAACATGCAAACAAAGACCCTTATATATCACAGTATTTTCCCTCAAGTCATACAAGAATCAAAGATAGGAGGCTCATTTTTTAAAAATCTTGATTCAGTCTACAAAATGAATAAATAAAAGCAGACAATATTTCTTTGGCTTGTTTTCTCACTCCTTAGTTTATGATATCTCAGAAATATTAGTTCATTGGGATTCTGAAACCCAGGAATGGAAATATTCCCTATGGGTATCATAATTCACGACCTGGATATATAGCAAATACAGTCTCTTTTTCACTGTCTTATTCTTTCTATCTCAACATTTTTATGAGGAGCTCCTCTGAGCCTACAGGCTTCTCTAATGGTTTTATTATTCCTCGGTATCATACTCATCCAAGTCTGCACAGACAGATTTCTGTCAAGAGCGATCAGTCTTTAGGAAAGTAGCAAGAGTAATGCTTCCTCTGGGCAAACAAAATCAAAGTCGCTCACACCTGTCATGCTGGATGGTAGCTTCAGTCTCCACTTAAAGTCTTTAGACTTTAAGTTTGAAATAAGTCAATAGCTTTCTTCTTTATAATCTGCAAAGATTCTTGATAGATTATAGAGTTTTGATTTCTCAGAATAATACGTTTCATTTTAACTTATGATTTTTATCTTTTTTTATGCCAGTCTCCACTTCTTTTATTGACCTAATTATATTGACTAGACCACTTCTAACCATCAACATAATTCAATAGAATAAAAACCATTATTCTGAGGGAAAATTTCTGCTAGACCAATTGATATGAAAATCTTCTTATTATTGAGAATGTGCTAACAATAAAAGAATGTATGTTCAAAAGAAGTTTTTTTCCCCACTGTTTTTTTTTTTTTTTTTTTTAATCTCCAGTTGGGCTTATTTTCTCTCATTTAATCAGAAAAGCTTAAGAATGTTGATAAGATATCTGGGTCTTTTATAAATCTATAACTTAAAAAAATCGATGCATATTTCTAATATTAAGGTGAGCAGCAGTAGCGTTTTACACCAGAATTTAAGGAAACAAACAAAAAGCACCTTGCAGAATGCCAGCCACATAGTAATCATTCTAAAATAGTTACCAACTGTTTACACAGTCAGTGGCACATAGAGATGTGCTCTGAAAGTATTTTGGAAGGAAAGCAACTAGAAAAGGAATAGCAAGCAGAATTTAAAATTTCTGATTCAAAAGGCAGTTCTACATTTTGTACATCTTAGTTCTTTTCCCCTGTCCATGAATGCAGACCTAGGGAGTAAATATGAAAAGATAAGTTATTCCTTCCAATTAATTCCATTCCACTAATTTAAATGAATATGTTAGATAAAATCATGGAAAATGTAATCTTCTGTTAACTTCAGTGCATTGTTGGCACAGGAATGAATATAAAACATACATTTCCAAGTCAACCAATTTGGTGACATCCCAGATTGGGGAAATGGAACATAACTAAAAATTGCAAAATTTTAAGCAATTTTATCATCGATTTTATCATCATCCAGGGATGATCGATGATAAAATAAAACTGAGAGTTCAGAATCTGTATCCTGCTCTACCCCAGTGAATATATCAGGGTAGGTGACTACGAAAAGATTGTAACGATATGTATAAAATGGAGAAAGTCCTTTTAATTTTATGGTTGTCATTTGGGAAACAATGTGTGCTTATATCGAGCAAAAACCATTATTCATAGGAGATATTTTTCTCTCCTTAAATGGATATCATATTAGCCAAAGACCTTTTCATTTCTTTTGTCTTAGATATGTATCTGATAATCTAATATTTGGATATTCTGCATAAAATGCAATTATGGAGAATTTCTTAGAGAATCCAACCTGGCTGTCATATTTTTTTCTACTTTCCAGTTATGATTTTCTTCTGCCACTGATGCAAGCAAATCATTTGTGAGAGCTATAATAGCAAAAGTTCTGTGATAGATAGAAGGACAATACTTAGGGCATAGATCAGTCTTGGCTCTTTAGAGAAATTTATGGGAATGTTTATATTTAATACAAAAAATACTGGATAAAAATAAAATTAAAACTTGAGATTAGCAGAGAGGATCATAAAGACATCAGATAAACAAATATTACATCTTTAATAAGCATAGAGGAAACTGTTTAAAATACAAAAAAAACAGAAAACAATACTTAGTGTCAGAACTTGACAGACAAGGTAAGCACAAATATAAAAGAAACGCCTGAGCCATGCAGATTATTACATAAAATGTCATCTATGATGATGGTAGTTTTCTCTTACTTCATACTTAAAAACTGATGACTGTTGACTGCAGCTCCAGAGGTGCCCTGAAATAGTTACCTTACATATAGTTTAGGCATGCATTTTGAAAGTGATGCTATTGTAATCAGTGTTGAAGGAACAATGCTTACATTAAAATGTTTATTTAGGGTATATTAGGAAGTTACAGAAGGTTTTCTTTTGACTAGAGCATTCATTCTTAACAGGGACATATCCCCCCAAAATGGAAAAAGTCAGTTTTTGAAAGGCAAAAAATATATACTCTTTATATATGTAAAACACAAACATATACATAAACAGATATGCAACAAATCTGTGGTAATAAAATTTCATAGAGGTGCAATTAGGAAGAAAAAATATCTAGAAAGCCTATTGAAGGGGGTATAATGAAAAAAGTTGGAGCAACCCTGGAATAGAGTATTGAAAAAGAGAACTACTGTATTTAATTCCACAAAAAATTGAAGATATACTTACAACACTTATTTTCAAACTGAACTACAAATAGATTTTCTTATAGGATTTTAGCTGACTTAAAATGAAATAAAAGAAAGCAGTAAAACAATAGCATAAGGACAAAATTCAGGAATAAACAATTATTGATATGATTGCTCACTTAATTCTCCTCTAAAATGGAAAACGTGTTACATCATCTAATACAAGGAAAAAATATTAGCTTTTTAAAAAGAATTATACATACTAAATGATATTTTATTTTCTTCATGTGATTGGGTATTTGGGGTTGGAAGGATATGTAACTGCATCATGGAATTAGCTTCAGATGAAACGTTTGCCGAAAACTTTTATCTGCTGACTGTCAATGCGAAGAACAGGCATGGTTCAGATACAAACAAGCCAGCTTGCTCTTAAGAAACTCTTAATTTTGTGAAGGCTATAAAAAAAAGTAATAAGGCCTTTGGTAAAGGAGTATACAATGAGCTTAAGGAACATAGAGATAAGTAGTAGCAGGAGGACTTCAAGCTAGAACAAAGCAGGCATGAGACAGCATGGTTAGTTTGGCAAAATGCACTTAGATTTAAGGCCTAGAACATGTTTGTCCATAGAAAAGAGATGGGACTGAAGATGTTGGAGAAGTAAAGTAGGAAGAAGGGAGTAAAAATAAAATATAATTTTATTTTATGACCTTGCACCATCAACAAAATGATACTATGCATGCCAAACCCACAGTGCAAATATATCAAATGTAAAGCAATAGGAGAAAAAATGAAAATCATGGAATGAGTTGTCCCATATTTTCTCATGCCCTGCTGGTATTGAATACTATAGGGAATATTAGAGAAAGGGAAAAGACAACCTCTCTATAAAATTATATAAAGACATTCATAAACATGAAACATTTTTTTTGTTTGTTGTGCAAATATGAACCTGACAACTCCTTTTCTAAAACATCAAGGTCCTAATTTATGAGTGTTTACTATTATATGATGAATGAGTATGTAAAAAATTTTAGTACAGGGCTGCATGGCTTCTTCCTAATGCTTACTTTTTCAATCACTTGGAGTTAATTTATATTCTGTTATTAAGAGAACTATAGGCTACGTTGTAACCGCCTAAACTGGCTTGCTTAATTTGACACTTATTTTATTTCTTTAAATATAACCCAGATCAAGGAAGGTACTTTATTTCCATTTGCTTGCTATCTATAGCTTTTACTTCCCTTCCTTATTTCCATCTTTGTACCATCTTTGCACTTCTCATACGTTGTACCTTCTGTTGCCAAACATTTCACAGATTTTTTTCCCTGATGGTTTCTCCCATTATGTAATGTATGGATGAGCTCTGACTTTTAGGCCTAATATTTAATTGCACAACATAAAAATACAGAAAGTGGTTTGTGCCAAGTGCAAGAAGGATCAGAAGGCTGGATGGAAAGAAGAGGTTTCCCAGAAAGAAGATGAGTGAAATCGGAGGTAAGTTTTGAAGAATTAGATAGGATTTAAAAACAGAAGGCTAGCAGGGAAGAGGTAAGAGAGATCTTGGTACATCTGAAGGACAATGAGGGCAGTAGACTGTATTATTGTTTCCAGTTTTTTGCTGTCCCACACTGTGAGAGGATGCTACCTCTCCACCTTATGACATCAGCCATGGTGCTGTAAGATTTGTAGGTGATATGTTCCACTTCCAAGCAGAAGCTTTAAGAACTCTGGTTTGGTAATCTCGTCTCTTTTTTTCCCTTGGTCACATGAATGGCATGTTCCAATATAGCCTGCCCCTTCAGACTCCTTCCTGGACTAAAGACAATACAGCGTAGAGCTGCAGGTAATCCACGATGGTTACTGCACAGGAGAGAAATAAACATCAGTGATAGCAAACCACTGTGATTTTGGAGTTGTTTGAAAGCTGACTGATATAATAAATAAACTCTTTTGACTAAAACATAGAGTTTATGTCAAAGAGTTAGTTATGAGATATAAGTGCATAAGGGTAGGTTCAAAAAAGATCATGAAGAGCCTTGAATGTTAGAATAAAATGTAGTTTATTGTGTAACAAGAAGTAATCGCTTTGACTATTCGTCAATTCAAGCAAACTTTCATTTAAGGTACCTACTCCTTCATAAAAGGCAGTCCTTTTAATGAAGGATTGATTCAGCAAATATTCACTGAACATTAATGAAGAAAAGGTATTAGAAATTCAGCTATGAGCAATGCATGTTTTTTTGTCCTCAGTTTGCAGGAAGGATAGTATAGGAGCCAAGCAGGTAAGCAGGCAACTACATTATGTTATAGAGCTAAATAAAAACAAAATGACAGGGAGTCTCAGTGGAAGGACAGCTGTCTTGACTTGGGAAGAGCATCCTAGAGAAACATCCAAGCCCTTAAAGACAGTTTAATAGAGGGTCGAATAGAAAGAACTTAAGAACACTAAAAAAAGACAGCTTTGGAGAAAAATATGGGCAGCTGTCAAACCTTTTCTGTGGGGTAATATTATTTACTGAGTTCTCTGGGTAGAAGTTAGATTTTCAGATTTGGAAGGATGGCCTGCAGTAGTTATGACAAGTAAAGAAATGTTTAGTGTAAAATATCTCTTATACCCCTTTTAGCTCTCACTATAATAATTTTAAGAGCCTCACAATTTATGATCAGGTCATGACTACTCATCTGTTGTCACACATTTGTTTCCCAACCCATGATAAAATTACTTTAAAATGTAACTGGAAGTTACCTTTTCTTCTACTTTCAAATGGAATACATTTTTGATTTTTAAAAATTCAACATTTTTCTCAGGCCAGACATAATGTGACAATGTCCATGAAATCATCAGACATACTTTTTCATAGAAATTTCTCTATAATGTGTCTAATACTACCTGAATTCATGCCTCAAAGACCTTAAATCTTCATTATTGTTTCTTGTAATAACTAAAGTGCTCTTTCCTTTTTGTTACATATCATCTGGTCATACAAGTTTTCCTAATATTTTTATTTGTTACACTAAAACCACATAGGAAGAGGTTTTATGATCTTTCACATATGAATTCTTTAATTAATACAGACACCCAAATTCCCAGAACATCTTGATAAAAACAAAGTTAATGGAACCTAATGGACTCACTATACCAGGTTAAATATGATCCTAAGGAAAATGAAGTGTATAAATAAACCAAATAAAAGTAGACTGATTTACTCTTCAAAACAATATTTTTAAGAACTTTAGGACAGAATTGAGCTTTTTTTAATAGTTTCTAAGTAGATGTTGAAAACCTCAATAACAGTAAACATCTAATTTTTAGTTGATTACTTAATATGCTCTAAGCATGCTGCTAAGTATGTTCAGTCCTCATGGTAGGCAGTGAGATAAATACATACTATCATCGTCATTTTACAAATGAAGGATGGACGCTTAGAGTGACTGACTCACCCAAGGCCATAGAGTTAGTATGGGAAAGAGCTGGTCTTTTAACCTAGAGCTTAAGCGCTTAAGGAATCTCTAATTTATATATGGGTTTTCTAGATTCCTAGGCATTAAATATTTGAGAGTTCCAATATTTGATAAAAAAACTATTTACTCTCATTATGTTTTTAGTGATTTGAACTCAAGTACACTTGTTACCTTCTAGCCGGTATGTCTGTTTGCCATTGTTCAATAATGAATAGGTGTGGAGAAAGGAAACATTTACCAGCATCATGAGTCACTAAATTGCTTCTCCCTTTTTACACTGATAATCACAGCCCTTGAAATAGCTCAGCTTCTTTAAAGAAATAAAGATGACAACTATTTTATGCCTTTTTGAAGTTGGCAGGTAATTTTTAAAATGTGCTTCTACTAGTAATGTCACTAAGGATGCACTTCCCAGCTTCTCCTTCTGACCTCCCTGCTCAACACCTTTTAAGGTTCCTGCTTCAAGGTGAGAAAGGAGTACACAGCCTCAAAAATTGCTGTGAAGGAAAAGCAAAAACTAAGGGAGCTAAGCTCCCTCTCAGCTTCACACTGGGCTAATTAGGTGCTACATGGTAGTTCACACCTTTCTAATAGCTATACTTTCTGTTTGTCCTCAAAGTTCTTTGCATAGAACTGATTTTTGTGAGAATAAACAGAAATTGTTTTTTATCTAAATAATCTGAATGGATATGAGTATAAAACATATTTTAAATTAGAATTAATCATTGAAAAAATAATAAGTAATCTACCCAGAGACTTCTCAACGGAAGGGGTGCAGACATCAGACTCTCCTTTGAGGTCTTATCCCAGTATATTCCACCCATAAAGACACACTTTTAAATCTCTATAGAATTTGTAACTCCCAATGTAGTTATCCCAGTAATGGGCTTCCACATTTATTGATGGGAAAGCATGTATAGTAGACCACTCTAAAAATTAATGAGGGAACAAAAGGGGTAAATATAATGTGTAAGAAATATTTTTCCCTGCTTCCTTTTCAAGTGATATGCTAAAAAATGGTGCTCAAGGAATAGTCAATAAATGTCCTTATACATGATCTGTTGTCTTTATTAAGTAATAATTATTTGGTTGTCTGTAATGTATTCTAACTTTGATTTTAGTGATTAAGATTTTCCAGAAGTTTTTCTAGCAAATATTCAAGGTTTTGTCCAGTGAGGTCTTTATTTGACTACAGACTATTAGCCTATTTCCCAACAATACTCATTCACAAATAACTAGCCACAAGTCAGGCCCCCTGGTAAGGTGTATATTACAAAATGTGTTAACCATGGACAGATGATTATAAAGTTGCAGCTATTACTGTTTTTTGCTTTGATGTAGTACAAGGGGAGAAGAGATGTGTGATTTTTCTTGTTAACAATTTTAATTAACTTTTAATTGATTTCTAGGAAGATAAATGTTTTCATTACAGCATCACACACTGAGCTCCTTGGTTAGATATTAAACATCAGTGCAAACTTCTTGACAGTATTGCTGATAATAAGGGATTTTATGTTTGGTTATCTTTTGTAACATGTACATACCCATCTATAATGCTAAGTAAATGAAACTACCTTGTTTAGCCAGCCCATATCACTTAACTTACATGACCTTATTTATGTTCCTCAATTAATTAGGAGACAGAAGAGGAAGCAAATAATCCTGTATTTTACAAACATTCTAGTTCCTTTGTCTCTATTAAATGTGTGTCTGAGTTACCTTAAATTTTTTAGAGCACTTTCTTATAGAATATTAGTCTTTTATTCCACGAGCATCAAATATACCTCCTTTCATGGAAGTTAGACATTCAGTGAATTAAGTTGTAGTTAATCGGGTCAAAATGTATGTGTGTGTGTGTGTGTGTGTGTGTGTACTTTGAATATACTATTTACACTTTATACTTAAGCTGACTTAAAATTATGAAACCCTATTAATAAAAATGCCCCATCTAATAATTATTTTTAATCCCCTTGTTGAATATGTGTTTGGATATTTTCTCTCAACAAATTATCCCACTGTAAGATAAAGATTGCTGTATATTTGAAAAATTCAATAAATGAGGAGTTATGAGATATGCTTCTATTCTCAAAGGACTTATAGCTGTGGGGAAAAGGTGTAAATAAAAAGTAATGTGGGCTTCCCTGGTGGTCCAGTGGTTAAGACTCCACGCTTCCAGTGTAGGGGGCAAGGATCCCTGGGCAGGGAAGATCCTGCACGCCGTGTGGTGCAGCCAAAAAAAAAAAGTAATGTTACAAAGCATTTGTTAAAATTCTAATTTATAAAATGATCTATCTCTAAATGCTAGACATTTTCCTGAGAGAGCTTGAATTGGGGTTGGGATTTGAAGACTGGATGAAGGATTGGAATTTCAGAGGTGAATAAGGAATGATCAATGCAAGTCTTGAAGAAAATGTCAGCAAGTGTATGCTGAGTCCTAAGGAAATGTAGAAAATTAATTAGACTTGAGCAGAGTGTTTATACAGGACAGTGAAGAGTAAGAGAATGCTGAAAATGTAGGTTGGAATTAATTCATGCATAGGAGTTTGGACTTCTGTCTATAGTTCAGTTAAAGGATTTCTATTACTCAGGGTTTTTTAATCTGGTGTATACATTACTCCCCTTGAGAACTTTGCCTTGCTCATTAAAAAATTAATGACACTTGAAAAGTGCTGAAGTAATGAAAAATTTTAAATTTTCTTTAATCCCAATTTCCCAAATTTATTTATTTGAACAGAGACCTCCCCTTCTCTCTCCGTCTCCCCTCACTTTTTCCTGGCATCATAAGAGACGTTAACTAACATTCCATGAAATGTAGCACCTAAAGTTAGTTTATCAAAACCGTGACTAAAACTCAGTGTTTACTTCTCCCTCCATGGCCTTTTCTATCAATTTAAGCCATTGTTAAAAAAATTTCTCATTGGACCTTTTGAAAGCATATATTTTTCTGATTATCTTTTCTCTGCCATTTATTATTTTACTGTAGACTCTGTTACGGACCCTGACATGTTTGAGAGTAGGCACCATTGATTCTATTAACTTAAGGTAGTTAGTTTCAAGTGATGGGTCATGGGGAACAAAAAGTATCAAGTGGAAATATTGTGTGAAAATATCATGGACAGATTATTAAAAGAAGACCTTATTCCCAGTGTTGCTCATTGAATTATAATAGTATTTAAAAAACTGTATGTCCCTCAAGATATTAGTAAATATTTTGCTAAACAAACAACAATGAAAAAGAGTCTATGACTAAATTTGTTTGGAAACTGTGGTATAAACACCCCTGGGGTTTGGGACTATCAGTAACTAACATCCTATACCTTGCCCAGGTTCAAACCAATTCAGTGAGAGACATGAAATTCTGGCAAATAGGTGAAACTGATATTGAAAGGAAGGAGGTTTAGTAATGAGAGCCAGATGGGTTAGTAAATGCTACCCCATGATAAAACTTACCTACACAGCCTCAGGCAGAACTGAAATTGTAGATCTTATTCATAGGGAAGGAGCTCATATAGAAAAACCAGCAAATCATATGACATCCTCATAAACATCAGATGTTAAAGGAGGCAGTGTGTTTACCCAATTCTTTCCATCAAATTCACCACTCATGAGTGAGGGAGGGAGCAGAGAGAGCAGTTTTCTTGCTAAAATGTCCTTCCTCTTGGCAAGTTGAAGCCTGGAGAGGGGAAGTTCCCATTCAACAATCCTCAGTGAAAGAGGATCTTTTAATGCAACACTTCCCTGAGCTACTGTGTATTGGGAAGTTCACAAGGGAAAACATGATTAATGCAGCAATTTGGGAAATACCAACATGATGCAAGCACTGTAGGTGGTTCATTCTGAAATTAAGTTTGTTTTTATATCTTAATGTCCTGTTAAAGCAAGTTTCCTTTCACAATCCTCTAGCCCAGTAGTTTGCAAACATGGGTTGTTCTGATCAAATGTGAGGTATTTTCCAAGTCATTTGTTACCAATGTAGGTACTACATTTGCATTGTTCTAATACTAGTTATTGGCTTATATCATCTATAACAATGCTGAGTCACTTAAATTTTTATATATTTTATTCAGTGGAACAGAATAATGGCTTTGCTACTAGATTGCAGAGAATTATGCAACAGCTATCTTCTTATTCATGTTATAATTGATGATCTGTGCCATGTTTGTGAATTTCATCTCCAACATGTATAATGGTAGGAAAAGAGATTCAAAACTGCTATTCCACTTCACATCTTTTATTTTATAGTTGAGGTATCTGAGACCTAGAGGGAACAAGTAACACCAAATTTAATGGTATGGAAAAATATATATAGTGGAAACACTGAAACTAAACAGCACTTCTATAAGGTAGCAATTTCTTTTTATATATCAAGGTCATTCGCCATCTTAACCTACATAGTCCATGTTTGTCACTCTACAAAACATTAAAAATATAGAGATATTTACTTATTATCATACGCTTATCTAGGTCATAACAAAATACTACTTTGTACTTTATAAAAATGATATTTTTCCCTATAGACCTGGATTCAGTAGTTCCGCCAGGATGATCACAGTCTTCCCACTTGTAAGAAGGGAGACAAGTGTTAAACCAATAATCACATTAATAAATCAATAACTTAAATCTAGTAAAAGTGATATAAATTACATGTATATGGAGTTCTTGCCATGTATAACAGGAGGGTCTCATTTACATTTCAGGAGTCAAAGAAAACTGCTTTGAGGAAGTGATGTTTAAATGGACATTTGAAAGATGAATGGGTATTAGCCTAGCGAATAATAGTAGAAGCCCTCTAGTCAGAGACTTTGGAGAAATTTGGAGGTTGGAGAGATTTGTGTTATTCCAGAACACAGTGAAAGTAACATTTAGTAGGAGAACTCTTGGTTATGGTAAACATTTGAATGGTGCTGAAGGCAGTGGAAATCACTGAAGGATATTAAGAGGAATGATGTCATTTATCTATTATAAAAGATCTCTCTGAAAGGAAATAACTGAAAAGAAAATAAAGACATATTCTAGCAATCTAAGCCACAGTTGATGGTGGCTTGGGCCAAGGTGGTTAGGACTGAGATATTGCATACATTGGAAACAATGTATTATAAATGGAATAGGGATTTTTCTGTAAATGCCATATCTTGGACCTTGTTACCTAATATACCAATGTATCTCACAGCTTGGAGCTGAGCCTCATACATAGTATTAAATAAGCTTTTCTAAAATTATTGAATAAAAACATAATTGAGAATAAGCTTTTCTGAAATTATTGAATAAATAAATAAGCTTTTCTGAAATTACTGAATTTCAGAAAAGCTTTAAAATAAGCTTTTCTGAAATTATTGAATAAATAAATAATTGAGAAGGTAGAAGAAGTAGATCTCAGGAACATCTTCTTTATTTCTTATGTAATTTGTTGGTCAATGGAAGAACCATTTAGTGAAATAGGGGAATTGGAGATAACAAAGATTTGGACATAGAAATAATCAAAAGTTCAATTAGAAACATGTTAAGCTTCTCATTCTATGGTAGACAGAATTATGATCCCCCAAATACATCCCATGTGTGAATATGTTACCTTACATAACAAAATTAACTTTGTAGATGTGATAAGGTTAAAAACCTTGAGTTGGGAGGATTACCCTGGATTGTCCAGGTGGGCCCATTGTAGCCATCCTTTAAGCCCTTAATAGTGGAAGAGGATGATAGAAGAGTGGATCAGAGAGATGAGATAGAAGAAGGAGAGATTCAAAAAATGTGAGAGGGACTTGACCCACCATTGCTATCTTTGAAGATGGAAGAAGTGTGCTATGAGCCAAGAGAAAAGGTATGTGGGTGGCCTTTAGAAGCTGGGAATTGTCCTTACATGACAAGTAAAAAGGGAGTGGGGATCTCAATCCTACAACTTCAAGGAACTGTATTCTGTCAATAACTGGAATGAGCAAAGAAATGGATCTTTTCCGGCAGCCTCCAGAAAGGAATACAGACCTATGCATACCTTGGTTTTAGCCAGGTGAGACCCATGTTGAACTTCTGATTTATAGAACTATAAAATAATAAACTCGCAATGTGTAAACAACTAAATTTGTGGTAATTTGTTATGGCAACAATAGAAAACTCATATAATATGCATAAGGTGTCCTAGTAGAGATATTAGTTAAGTAGCTGGACATACATAGTACAATACATACCTAACATCCCCCTCCACCCCACACATATACATACACAGCCATATTAATCAAATTAAATCATTCTATCATAATAAATCTTCCAATATGGGGATAAATAAGAATATATCTTGAGCAAGAATCATTTAAATTATGGATTACATAAAAATACTCACAGACAGAAAAAGTCCCTGAAACTTTTAAGAGTGTTGGTTTAATGAAATAAAACCTACTTACATTATTGGATTGTATTTTTCTATTTACTTGAGCAGTGATTTAAGACAAAAAATAACATTTTTTGTTTGATTGGTTGGGTATTTTTTGTAAGGGATGTGGCAGTATTGTTGTTTGTTTTTTTCCACTAAGATGACCAGCTTGAGTAATATGTCAATAATCTGTAAGACAAATTCTAGGAAAAATGTAAAAGTAGAAGAAAATGTGTCTATGGAAACTCTTCAACTCTTTTACAGTATTTTTGTCCTCTTCAGACATTCCTGCAATTACTCGTCTATCTTTTCTCAGGCTTAAAACTCCAGAGGTAATGCCATCCCAGGGACATTTGTGTTTTGATGAATAAAAGGGACAAATCCTGCTGGAATGTCTGGCATTATGGCAGTCAGAAGGAGCGCAGTTATGGACATCTTGGGCTTTATCGTTTCAAACAAGGCACAAGTGTTCAGCAAACCCACCCCACCTGCTTCCCCAGTGTTTGTAAAGGTGGATATACATCTGCTTGTGTGTGTTCAAAATACATCATATTGGAGCTTCCTTGGTGGCGCAGTGGTTGAGAGTCCGCCTGCCGATGGGGAGGACACGGGTTCGTGCCCCGGTCCGGGAAGATCCCACGTGCCGCGGAGCGGCTGGGCCCGTGAGCCATGGCCGCTGAGTCTGTGGGTCCGGAGCCTGTGCTCCGCAAGGAAAGAGGCCACAACAGTGAGAGGCCCGCGTACCGCAAAAAAAAAAAAAAAAAAAAATCATATTGCATCCCAGGCTTTGTAGATATTAAGTGATTATTGTGTCCCTGGCTCATAATGCAGCCAAGTGTCTTGTTTTCCTTCCTTTCCCTAGTGAAGTTTGGGGCATAATTATGTAACATTTTATAGATGGTAAGATTCATTCCACTTTCTCTGAGAAACAATAACATAGAACTGTTTAGCACAAAATGCACTGTATTTGATAATGAAATGTCATAATTTATATTCCAATTAATTGATTTTTAGATTATTTTAATTCTCATAACACTCTAATTTTCATAACACTCCATCGGAAGAATAGTCACTCAAACTTTACCCATTTTATTTGAAGCAAAGTGATTTAATATTACATAAAATTTTCATTTACAATAGGTTTATTATAGCATCAACAATTCTGTTATCATTTGGAGATTGTATTCTAATATTAAAGAAGAGCCCTTTGCAGTTGCTTTACAGTTACTATACTTTCACTTCTATTTGGGTTTTGGAACATGTTTAGTTTTTTTTTTTGTTTTTTTTTTTTTAAACATCTTTATTGGAGTATAATTGCTTTACAATGGTGTCAGTCTCTGCTTTATAACAAAGTGAATCAATTATACATACACATATGTTCCCACATCTCCTCCCTCCTGCGTCTCCCTCCTTCCCACCCTCCCCATCCCACCCATCCAGGTGATCACAAAGCACTGAGCTGATCTCCCTGTGCT